>QRFJ01002259.1:136691-295265 GCA_006176705.1 Cocos nucifera | reverse complement strand
GGACGAAGGACTTCTTCCATATTCATTTCATAATTAAAATAGGCTGCTCATGTAGTAATGTGCAGATGGATTTTAGCATATTTATTGGTGAAAGGTATCCTGATGTAAATGTATTTTTTATTTTATATAACCTTTTTTCCACTAATCTAGCTTTGAATGTCTCTACATTCCCATCTGACCATCTTTCTCTTATAGATCCATTTACATCCAATAGGCACTATACTTCTCGGTGGATCTACCAAGGTCTAGAACTTAGTTTGAGTGCATCGAGTTAATTTCATAACTTCATTGCCTCTAACTATTTCTCGGAGATATAATCCGATATTGCCTCGTTATACGAGGTTTTTGGGATCATCACACCATGAACTACATTACCTAGCGAGGAATCGTTTTTTCTATCTCTGAAATAGTACCTAAGTAACCTCTCAGGGAGATGAAAAACGCTTTTCGATTTTGAGGGGTGGAGGAGGTAGGTGATTAGATTGGCTTAACCTGATTTGGTTACCATTTGGTCCTTAGCTCATTGCTCTTTTGAGACTTTCTCCTCGAGCTTGATCTGCTTCCAAGTTCTATGTGAATAAACTCTTGTTTCAAGAAAGATGGCATGTTGACTCAGAATCACATTATGATCTTCTGAAATATAGAAATAATATCCTAATGACTCTTTAGGATATCCTATAAATCAAGCTCTGAAGGACCTAAAATCTAACTTATCCGCTTGTTATCTTTTTGACATGAGCCGGACAACCCAAAATTCTGAGATGACTTCAGACTTGATTCTTACAATGTCAGTATAATCTGGATAGGAGAATGGCTTTAGAAGGAACCCTATTCAGTAAGTATGTTGTAGTTAACAAACAGTATCCCCAAAGAAAATCAGGGAGGTCTGTGAAGCTTATCATGGATCGGACCATATCTAATAGGGTCCAATTCCTCCATTCTAAAATCCTATTGAGTTGAGGTATTCTAGATGGAGTCCATTGAGAGACTATTTCATTTTTCTTGAGATAGTCCAAAAATTCCCGACTAAGGTATTCACCTTCTCGATCTGATTGAAAAATCTTAATGGATTTTCCTGTTTGCTTTTCTACTTCATGTCTGAATTTTTTAAACTTTTCAAAAGCTTCAGACTTATCTCATAAGATATACATACCCATACCTAGATAAATCATCGGTAAAGGTTATGAAGTAGATAAAGTTGCCTCTAGTTGGCACATCAAATGGGCTGCACACATCAGTATGTACTAAGGCAAGAAGATCCATGGCCCTTTCCCCATGTCCTACAAAAGGAAGCTTAGTCATTTTGCCATGAGGACAAGATTCACAAATTGGATATGACTCGAAAGTCAATGGACTCAATAGCCCAATTTTCTTCAATTTGTTAACCCTATCTTCTACTATATGACCTAGTCTTAGGTGCCATAGATACCTATCATTTGAACTATCCCTAGGTCATTTCATGGTATTCACATTTTTATCGATATTAAAAATAGATACATCAACATGTAACTGATAAAGGCCGTTAATAAGGAAATCACTTACAATTTTATTTCTTTTATAAAGAATGTTACAATGGTCCTTAAGAAAACTAATTACATAGCCTTCTAATGCAAGGTGAGAAATAGAAATCAAATTTCTGCTTGTTGCAAGCACATAATAATAGTCTTTAACACTAAGTCTAAACCAGATGGTAGTCGAAGAGGGTATGTTCTCACAGCCACGGCAGCAACTCTTGCTCCATTTTCGATGCACGGGATCATCTCACCATCCCTTAGCCTCCTGCTATCCTCAAGACCCTGCATGGAAGTGCACAAATGAGCACTAGAATCAGAGTCAAGCACCCAATTGGATGTAGAAAAAACTGTAAGGTTAGACTCAATAATGGGCATACCTCCAGAAGGACCTGCCTCCTTCTTATTCTTCAGGATGGCCAGGTATGTAGGGCAGTTTTGCTTTCAATAGCCGTCATTGTTGCAATGAAAATACTTTTCTTTATCAGCGGCCTTCTTCTTCAGCTCTGCCTTTTTCTTCCTTCCTCCTTCCACCTTCTGCTTTTTCACAAACTTCTCTTCTTTCCAAAAGACTTTCTCTTGGAAGAAATCCATTTCATAGCAAGCATTGAGCCTTTAGAACCTTTCATAAAAAGCTCAGCGGTAATCAGCATGTTCATAAGTTCGGCCAATGAATTTTGAAATTTATGCATATGGTATTTCATGATGAACTACCCATACGAATTAGTCAAAGATTGCAGAATTATATCATTCTGCAGATCTAAGTCTAACTTCACTCTGAGCTTCTCAAGCTCTTCCAAATTCTTGATCATCATTAGACAATGATCTTGAACTGACTGCCAATCATGCATCTTAGCCTTGAATAGTCATTTAGTGACTTGATACTTGACTGCGCGACTCTATTCACCAAACATCTCTTGTAAGTGAGCCAACATTTGGCGAGCAGTCCTGATATCTTCATGTTGGCACTGAAGTTCATCAGACATCAAGCCCAACATGTAATATCTGGCCTTATTATCTTCGTCCATCCACTTATCCAAACATGCTCTCTGTTCAGCAGATGGACGGGCTGGTAAGGTGAGAGGATCCTGATCCAATACATGAGTCAACTTCTTAAAATCTAAAATAATTTTGAAGTTCTGCAGCCAATCTTTATAATTTGATTCGATCAGTCTATGGGTGTCCAAGATTCGTGCTAGTGGATTAGATGCAGACATTTTTCTATAGAGAGTCAAAGTTTTTAGTTAGATTTTATAATTAAGACTTAACCAATTTATTTAAAAATTTTATTTTTAAATAAATTAGCTCCCACTATTTTTTCAGATCCCTACACTCTCTCTGTAGAGATGCAAAAATCTCTATGATTAATGATTTCTAGTGGGTGGTGCGGTCCCACCAACTGACTCATCACCTCATCTAACAGTTATTGGTGATGGATTACAAAATGAGTGAACAACTCTTATTCAATGATTCTCTAATCATGGTGCATCCAAACTTGGTATCTAATTCATGAATCTCACCATGTCTGGAATATTGATCCACTTCTTAGTTAAGTCAGACCCACTATTTGCATAGATTGGATTTTTAATTGAGTCTCTCACCGTATTGAAATATTGAGCCCAATCCATCCTTCAGCCCGTAGCATCCAATGCCTAATAGACATGGTTGCATCTTTTTGGTGCAACTGAACCACTGTAACCAGTCGAGAACAATCAACCTAGGAAAGGGCCCGCACATCTACAATGGTGGAAGATCTTAGACTTAATCTTTTCTTAGAAAGATTTGATTTAGGACTCATTAAACTAGACTTGACATAGTCATAACCATTATGACTAACCTAGTAGCATGGGTTAGCTCAGATTATTGACCACCTTAGATCAGAACTGAGTCAACAAACATGGCCAGGTAAATGAGATCAGTGGAAGGGATATGCCATTAACTCGATAAGAACGCATTCGATTTGAGTAGCTCCCAATTAAAAACCAGTTGGTCATATCTACCAAACTTATCTTAGACACTAAATTGTTGAGCCAGAACCAATCAAATTAGCCTACAATCCAGACTCTAACCACTAAGCCTAATTAGGTCTTAGCTTGATCGATCACTTACGTGATTCAATCTTGACCCAAACTTAATCCTATTAGGCTGGTCAATTTAAGCACTGTTGATCCCATCTAACCAACTCTTGATTTGATTTGATCAACTGCTTAGACCTAACTGAGCTACCCAAGTCCGAACCCAATATTATGAATATATCTTAGATCTAAAATTTTTAATTTTAGATCTAATTAATATTTTATAATCTTAATTTTTAATTAAGTTTAGGATTCATAAATAAAATATGTAAATAAAATTCTAGGATTTCAGAATCTAGGGTTTTACAAAGAGTAAGTTCCTGATTTTTTATTAAGGACGAATGCGCAGCACCCCTACACATCATAAGAACACCCCATCGAATGGGAGGAGAGGGTATTTAAACCCTACTTTATTTTTATGATCGGATGGCCAAGGAGAATGCCTTAATCAAAAATATAAATCTATAAAACTAGTTAGATCTACATCATATATCTCATATATAAAAATTGATCTAACTTAATACAAGTTTTGCATACATCTCATGTATCATATCATGCATATTTTTTTAGATCTAAATTATCTTATAATTATCTAAAAAATTATATTTAAATTGATCACATCAAAATAAATTCTAATCTAGATAATTATATAGAACTATTCTATAATTAGTCTAAACATGCATTCATCATATCTCGTATGATCTAAAAATTAAATAATTTTATTTTCTATTTTTTAGATCTTATTATAATATTTATAATCATTAAAAAATAAAAAATAAAAAAATAAATCTAAAATTATAATTTAATCAAAATAAATCATGATCATGCAAGACAACGTATAGAACTATTCTATTTTATAACTAGTCATGCATATTGTAGAACTTAGATCTATATTATTTAATTTTAATTTTTTTAATTTTAGATCTAATCATATCTCATGTGATGTCTAAAATTACCTAATTTTTAGATCAAAATAAATTAAAAATTAGATCTAAATAATTTATAGAACCTAGCTCTCATACCAATTGAAGGAGAAATCTTGATTTTTTGGATCAGGTTCGTTCAGATTTGATCGGATCAAGAGAGATATTTCAAAAATTTTGCTCATGCATCTAGATCAGATCTGAGATATTTCAGATCTAATAAATAAAAATAAAAATAAATTAAATCTAATTTAATTTATACCGTGATGCTGGGTAATCTGATTATGCTTTGATGATCCTGCTGATTGCCTGAGGTTCTGGATCTAGCCATGCAAGTGCCTAGCCTCTACCGGTATCCACTCGAACTAGCTCTAGAGATCTTCTCCTTCTTTATCACCTCTCCAAAAAATAAATCTGGATCTAATTTGGAGGATCTTCAAAACTTCTTCTGAAGATCAGTAATTATCTCAGCAGCAGTGCTGCCTTCTTCCTTTCTCGTCAGCTCTTTCTTGCCTGGATCGCACCAAACTGGAGCCCAACATCCCTTGGACATGGAGAGGAGAGAGAGGATTAGAAGATGACATAGAAGAGGGAGAGGGGCAGCTTTGGCGCATGGGCTAAGAGGAACTCTTTAAAAGTTGGGCGCGGATAGGGTTTATTTATAAACCCTGCTGTGCCATGCAGTGCCACATCATCCCAGGCAATTGTATTGCTTCGTGCAATTAGATCTAAATCTGATTAGTAGGATAACATCATCTGATCCAATCAAATGAGAGTCCCACTAATTCATCTTTAGATGGCACCTAAGACTGATCAAAGTCTATGGCTAGGGGTCACCTAAGTAGAATCCAAGAAGCAACCTGGAGTCCCATCCGTATGGGACTCCAGGCACCCCTATCCACAGGTGCATGCCTCCCTAGGCATGCACCCCCTCCTTTTCAATTTTCAGTAAGGGGATAAGCCCCTTCTACTCTCCAATAAGTGGATGATACATGGGCAGATGTCCAAGGGTCAATGTTAGTGTTTGACCAAAGTCAAATGACAAGAATTAGCAAGTGATGGAAAATGGTAGGTGTTGTCTCAAATTTATCTCATAAATTAAGATAATGCTTTTCTAACCTAGACAAGCTTCAGTCAAACCAAGTAAAGATACTTGAGTGAGCACAAACTCATTTGGCTCAGTCGAGATAACTTTTAATGATAATAAAAGGAGAACGTTAGGTTCAATCATGTGTTTGCACAATTTTCTTGAACCTAATTGAATCTAATTCAAATCAATTAAACTGGATTAGTCCAATTGATGATATCCAGATCCAAACCCTTATTTGTGTGATCTAGTTAGGTTTAGTTCTGTATGGTAATGGGATATGTCATGATCTCCATCATCAATATCATCAAAACTCCTTTCGATGGATCAAAACTCTTCTGATTCAGACAACTAGAATGATCGATCATCTAAATCATTCTAATTGCTCCAAAAATCCACCAGTGACACCTAGCAGTATATGGTGGTAACCCATCAAAACTAAAAATGAATCTCTTAGTGTAGCTACTTGTGTGATTAAGTTCTTCTATCTTAAGCCCCGATCAGATTAGGGTTAAGGTGAACTCGTCAAACCCTAATTTCTATCATATGATTTAATCATTCGATTCAAGTCCGATGTGAAAACCTTAATAAAAACTCTTTCTATTATTTCACTCTGCCATGGCCATGGGCTTATGGACTTGATTCTCATGATCATCATAGGGCTACTCCTCATCCACCGAAGTAGATAGATTTCCTCTTGGTGCAATCCAATTCCTATAATGAACATTAGCCAACATAAACCTCAGGATTTCGAATGGCTAGGAGATCGAGTCATGGTATAGTCAAACTATAACACCCTCAAGGTGAACTGCCGATGCACCTCAGATCAAAGAACCAAACACACCACTGCAGCTTCGAGTCAGTCATCGACGAGAAAGTATCCTTATGACTGCTCGAGGTGGTCACTCTCAGTACCCTCATTCTCTAATGAGTATCTATACTCTCGCTCTAGTATTTCTACATCGTAGGCTCAAGACTCATCTACTATAAAGAAGCGATCGTACACCAATCTTTCAGATTAATCACCATCCTCATGATGATCCTATGGTCAGGAGCATTTTATGGTTAATAAATAAAAATTCATGTCTTAAATTTTTAACTTTTAAAAATATAAATTCTCATTACCATTAACTCAAGGGATGTATTACAGACACTAAATACACATTTGTGATAGAAAATAACCCATTTTATTATTTATAGTCAAAATAATAATTTTGTCCCTAGAAGTGTATTACAAGTGTCAGTCAATTCTGGCTTCTAGGGCACACATATCTAATAGATACTATGCCGAGTGGCTTTAGGATAAGTGAGAGTTGTTGAAAATTATGTTTCAAAGCCAATCATCAGCCTATTGATGGTTGAGATATTATAATTGATTTATTAATTAATAAAAATTTTTTGGCATCTTTTTCATCATAAGTTTACATCTTCTAATGAACTCCATTATTGTGATGAATTTCTTAGAACTATTTAGTTTCGATAAAGAGAGAATTTATCGATTAGTCCTAAAATTTATTCATAACCAAATGATAGGCTGTTAATTAGGATGACAGCATCTATCGAGCATAGGTTGCTATATGCCATATAGGTTGGTTGTCCTCATAACCAACGAGTGTGGAGACACTGGTATGGCATACAGGTGAGATGTATGGGTACATCATCATTGAACATGACCAACTTCAGAGCATTCTGCTATCGAGAATATCTCTGATGGGATATAGGTATAAGTATCCCTTAAACCTTAGATCACCTCAGTGACTTGCAAGCAACTCACTGTGCTTTGGTATCGAACTAACTGAATTTCTAATTAAGCAACGAAAGACTTTTGGGCACAGTCAAGTACTTGTAAAGTCGGAGTATGATCAAGATGTAATTGACCACTCCAAGAGTTGGAGAAGAATGTATCACTGTATTTCAATATAGCAAAATCTTGGCTAGGGTAATCCATCAGATGGATTTGATATTTTGAAATACAGTGTAGACAACCTGATCAGAGTTGACAATTAAACTCTGAGGTGTCCTATGAGCATTATGGTCAAGGAAAAGAATTATATGGAAACTATATGCGCATGCGTTCTAAGGATGGTGTTCTACACCTTCGACCTATCCAACCGTCAGGTATCATTACTAGATGGCCACTTTGATTGGTACAGAAATTTATTCCTATGCTACCAGCTTAGGTTCAGACCTATGAGTTCAAATACATTAGAGTTCACATTCCGATCGGATGGTTGATCAGTGATTTAGAATCATTTTAGGTTAAACGATCAATACGATTGATGTTTGACCTAGTGCAAGCATTGCAGGAGGATCAATTAGCAATTTGATTGCTAATTAATTTAATTTAATTAATCTAGTATGCTAAGATTAAGTTTAATTAAATATGATTTAATTAAATTTTGTTTGGGCTTGATTGGATCAAGTTCAATTGGCTTATTGGATAAGCCAAATGTAAGGAAGAACTAGTCCTAGTCTAACTAAGACTTGGGTCAATCCAATTTTCTAATTTGATTAGAAAATAAATTAGAATTAAATTTAATTTAATCTAATTTAATTAAGTTCTTAAGTGGGTTAGGACCTTATTTAATTAGGTTGGTTTACTCTTATTTTTATTTGGTTAAAAGACCTTGTTTGACCAAGTCAAAATAGGAGTCCTAGTGTGACTAGGACTCCCTAGCCTTGCACCACCTAATTCCTCACACCCCACCCCTTCTTTCTTCTCTTTTACATGAAATATCTCCATGCCCCAAGCAATCTCATGCTTCCCTTCTTTCTTCTTTTTTCTCATATGGAAATTTGTTTGATAACCAAGTCAAAAGGGGAGATTGGTTTTGCTTTAGGATTCTATGAGATAGAATCCTAGTCAACCAAAAGACTTCCTTCCTTTCATGCCACCACCTTCTTATTTTCTCTCTCTCTCCCATGGCATTCTTTGGCATTTGTTGCACCCTCCCTTGCTAGTCCACAGCAGAAAAGTAAGGTGGGGGTGCCTAAGAGTTGGGCGCCCCAACAACCTGACATTTGGTGACTTTCCTATCTAGATTTTTGACCAATCTTGGACTATGCATATCTCATTATTTTAAAAAGAAATTTTACTAAATTTTTTATGGATTGAAGAAATTTGAGAAGTCTCTTTTGTATAAAAAAATAAGATAAAAATTCATCTAGGTCATGGAGATATTAAAAATATAAATCAAAATATCTAGAAAAAGAACAAAGAAGAAGAAGAGGGTCTTCTTCTAGGATTTTTATTCTAGATCTCTTCCTTCCTTTTTGTGAGATTTTGAGAGGTGTCTCAGTATCTCAAATCTTCTTCTTTTTCTTCTAATATTTTGGAGTGCCCATGTTTTAAAGAAGAAAGCATCGGATTGACCATCGAAGAAAGATCAGCACAGTGTTAGCACATTGTGCTGATTTCCTACATCAGGATCTCTGATCGTGTTCGTGGGCTTGTGTGGATGACTCTTAGAGGCCAGAAGCGTGTGTGGCTCATGACTTCATCTTCAAGCCCAGATCGATAAGTAAGAACATCTAACTTGCTTGGGTAACAGATTGGATCTATTATTTTATAGCTGCATTAGATGAAGTATAGATCTAAGTTGATATGATCAACCATTTCTTTCTTGTTTAATTTTTTATTTCTAATTTAAATACCATGTAATAATCATATAATAAGATCTTAGATCTAGGATATTTTAGATTAATTTTGATTGATTTTAATCTTTCACTGCTTGATCTTGAAAAGGTTTCAAGATCTAATCCTAAAACCCTAGATTCGGTTCCTTCACCTGGTACGGTGCCATAAAGACTCCGCCTGTCACCACTCCTTTGTCATGATGAGTGGGACACATGATGCACGCTGATCGATCGAAGTTGTTCCACAATCATAACTACCTCAGGTTACCTTCGACTATTTAAGACCTTCTCCTCTCCTCCGGAAGCCATTCTTGCCTAAGTCCTCTCCTTCCTTCGGTCCCTGTTTGTCTTCTTCCCAAGGGTCTTAGTCTCCTTTCTCACCTTCCCAAGCTCTGGACACCCTTTCGACTGATTCTCATTACATCCATCATCCTTTCTTTCTCTCCAGATAGCTTAGGTTAGTTTTCTATCCCTTCTCTTAGGTCATTCATGCTTTTACTTTTTAGCTTCTTACTCTTCCAATTTTTTTGCAGCAATATTTGCCCTGCATTTTTCCTTATTTTTTGGGAGGTTTCTTGAGATTTTATTTTAATTCAGATGTCTTCCAAAACCTCCCACTCCAATTCTTAGGGCTCACCTAGACCGACCTTCCTTGATCCTGCACCCCAGGTTGGGGTAGATCCTAAGAACATGTCCCACTCGTCCTTCATTCCAAACACCATCCCATCTGTTCTTACTCCAGATGATCTATCTCTGATTCGAATCCGATATGGAATCCCCCAGGAATACGATCTCGAACTCCCTAGGTTCGATGATCGAGTCAACTCTCCTCCGGTCGGTCAATTTTGTTTGTACTTAGAAACTTTGCGTGTCGAGCTTAGGCTCCCACTGCCCCCTTTTGTAGTCACCATCTTTTGATTTTTAAACATCTCTTTCACATCTGTCATGCCGAACTTCCTTTTGGTTTCGTTATAGGTTTTCCTTTTCTTCTCTGTCGATTGACCGAAGGTCCAGCCAACCATTTTCGCTTCTTTAGGAATTTCTAACACCTTCAAGCACCATTCCTTCCACAAAGGATTGATGGTACTTTTTCTCCTCAGGTTTAGCAAGAAGGGAGTTATTGAAAGGTGCCCCTTCTTCCATTCATAACTGATAAGAAAAAGTATTTTTTTGTGTATTATCCAACCTTGCCATTAGGTCTTCCTTCATCGGGTTATATTAGAGAGAGTCGGTTTGCCAAGCTCCTAGCTTAGACGAAGCCGACCTTAATTCCTTCGATAAACTCAAGGTGTACCGAGCTCCTCTTCCTTTCCAACCTTCTTAAGGAACAGACCTTATTCAACCTGGATCTGAGTCTCCCGATCTTGATCTTGCTGGTACATCTTTTGATTTTTGAATCCACATAATTTTGTGCACGTGTATTGCCACTGACCACTCTTCTTTTTCTACTATAGAGATGGACGCACAAGCTACTGAGATGCTTACCAAAGGGCTCTTCACTAGGAAGAGAAAAGGAAAGGTGCAAGATGATGGCTTAAAGAGGGTGAAGATTGGTGTTTCCAGCTCCGGAATCTCCACCTCCACTATCATGCTACATCTGAGGTCATCATCGACGTCGAGATTGCCCCAACTGCCGAGGTTGACACCGCTAGCATGGGCTCTGGTGCCTTCCATGTCCTCAGGTCCCTCCAGCGGGGATCGGGTTTTGGAGTTCCCTATCGAAGAGAGGTAGGGACAAGGAAGGAAAGAAAAAGAAAGCCATTGCAAAGATGTCCTGTAAGGCTCACCTTAGCAAATCGGATGGCGATGACAATGATGAACGAGAGGAGGATCCCTTCGACAATCCAAAGATCATTCAGGATCTTATCGATAGGTTTTCCATACCCAAGGTGGTGGACCAGATGGCCGACCTGGATCCGCTATAGCTCGCTTAGAGTTCTCTTGGAACCATCCTCAAAGGTAATTACTCCGTTCGCTCAACTCTTTCTTGCTCCTCTCTTCTCCCCCCCCTCCCCGCCTCCCTCCTTTTTTATTTTTTAACACCAATCATTTATTACAGTCGGATCACCAGATGCTCGCCTACATCAAGAGGGCACGTCGTAAGGAGGTGGAAGCATAGAAGGTCCAAGAGGGCCTTCGAGCCAAGATCTGCCATCTTCAAGAGAGGGTCATCGAGGTCGAGCATTTTGCAGAGGAGAAGGCGGTAGACATCGGGAGTCTCCAAGGGGTGCTTCGGAAAGAGGAGTTCATCTCGACCGAACTCAAGGCCACACTGGCCCTGGAGGAGGAGAGGAGGAACAAAGCAGAGAATAAGATCACCGAACTGGAGGCTCGAATGATGAAGTCAATCTCGAAGGTGATGACCCAGGCTGTGGAAGAGTTCAAGGCTTCTTTTAAAATGAGGAACCTGAACATCGAATTCGGCCAAGAGGCATTCATCAAGGATTTCGAGCTCTGCAAAGGTAGGATGGCTTGAAGGTTCTCTGAACTCAACCTCAGCTTTTTGGAGGAGGAGGAAGATGAGGCAGACACGGGACCATCCAATGCTGCAGTCGATCCTCCCTTCATCGAGCCTACATCTGGTCCATCTGAGTCTGCCATAGAAGCGCCCGAGGCAGTCGAGAGCACTCCAGTTTCCAAGGTTGAAATCCTTGAATAGTTATACATTTTGCTTTTTCGATCCTTTTTTGCTTTGTACTCAAAATTTTTGATTAAATGAAAGTGGATTTCCTTTTTGTCCATACCTTTGAATGTTTTTCATATCTTGAATGTAGTCTTCCATTAACACAAACCCACTGCTTCAGGAGGTTTCCCTGAAACCCTTAATAAAAAGCCTGAAGAAGGAAGTCCATCAGCTGAAGAAGAAGTTAAAGAAGACAAAGGATGATCTTCGAGCTTCGTGGAAGAATGCTTTGGAGGTGACCAAAGAGGTTACTCGCCTTTGAAACTTGCACATGAAAGACACCACTAGTTTTAGCATTCGAAAGGAAAGCTTCGAGAGAGGAAGCTGGCCGAACTTCGGAAGAGTGCGAGCAACAAATCTTGGGCATTGATGGTAAAGATCGGCTCCCTCGAGACTCAACACAAGATGGCAAATGAAAAAGTTCAACTTCTAGAGGGGAGTTCACTACGGTCCTCCAATAAAGCATTGTTTGAGTGGGACTAGTCAATGAGGTTCTCTGTACTTCAAAAGTAGCTGCACGATGCCGAGCTCACATATGAGACTTACCGATTGGGCTAGAGTGGTAGGATGTCCATATTAGAACAAAAGCTTCGTGCCTCCAACAACGAAGTAGCCTGGCTCCAGCGGCAACTCGATGATGGCTTCTGAGCTAGTACGAGCAGGGAGGCTGAGGAGGTCGCCTCTTTGAAGAGGACCATCGATGAACTCTAGGAGTCAGTCAGTGTGGAAAAGGCCGAGGTGCAACGGCTGAAGCTCAAGCTGGCTTGTGAGAGTCAAGTTACCAAGGATGCGGAGGCCGAGTCCGAGGCCCTATGAAGGAGGCTGTGAGAGTCAGAAGAAAACTACTACCAAGCCGATAGGATGTTTCATGATAATATGATGAGGTGGAGGGAGCTCGAGGATGAAGTCGATCGTCTTAAAAAGTCTTTGATAATGGCCACCAGCCCGAAGTCTAAGGAGTCTGGCCCTTCTTAGAATTTCGACAGCCTTTCTCTTTCTCTCTTCCCTTTTTCTTTTTGTTGGTGTAATTGATCTCGTCAACCTATGTTTTACGTGTAACGAACTTACTTTCGTAATGAAATGGTATCTTTTTTGTTATTTTTATTTTGTATGAATTCAGGGCCAGCTCGTGGCTTTACTTTCTTCACTCTATTTTTCTTTGCATTGCCTTCTCATGAAATGCTTGTTGTGGATGCCGAGCTAGGATCTCTTCTGCAAATCGAGATAGGGTCCTTCTTTTCATATTTAACATAGTCAGGTTGTCGTAGAAAGAACACGTATAAGGATTCTCTACCAGCTTCACCTTTCCCCTCGCCTTTGGTCAATGAGGTCCTAGCTTTTGCTTACGTTAGGATGAGATTTTTTTTCTATTCTTAACATGGCTTGTGGGATGCGTTAGGGCCATTGGTAGGGCCTCTCCCCTCACCTCATCTTAATTTAACGAGGCTTTCGACTTTGCTCATGCTAGAAAGAGATTCTCCTCCTACTCCTAATGGGTTGCAGGGGCACATTAGGGCCGTTGGTAGGGCCTCTCCCCTCATCTCGTCTTAGTTCAATGAAACCTTCAACTTTGCTCATGCTAGAATGAGATTCTCTTTCTGTTCCTAACAAACTGTAGGAGCACATTAGGGCTATTGGTAGGGCCTCTCCCCTCATTTTGTCTTAGTTCAATGAGGCCTTCGATTTTGCTCATGCTAGGATGAGGTTCTCCTCCTATTCTTAATGGACTGTAGGGGCATATTAGGATAGTTGGGAGGGTCTCTCCCCTCATCTCATCTTAATTAAATGAGGCCTTTGACTTTGCTCATGCTAAGATGAGGTTCTCTTCCTATTCATAACGGGCTATAGGGGCACATTAGGATCATTGGTAGGGCCTCTCCCCTCATCTCGTCTTAATTAAATGAGGCCTTCGACTTTACTCACGTCAGGACGAGGTTCTCCTCCTATTCCTAATGGGCCACTTGAGGTTGCTTCAGAGAGTTATTTATCATCACGCAATTTTTGAGTCAAGAAGTAATAAAAATAAAAAAGTTTTATTGAAGGAAAGTTATTGGTAATACATTCTTAGATTTTCTGAATTCTAAGATCGTGGGAGTGTTGTTCCTCCTAGCTCCTTTAGATGATAAGTTTTAGGCCGGATGACCTCCTCTACTTTATACGGACCTTCCCAATCTAGGGTGAGCTTTTCTTGATCTTGAGGTTGCAAAATGGATGCTTGTCGGAGCACCAAGTCTCCCACCCTGAATGCTTTGCTTTTTACTCTCGAGTTATAGTATCTGGCTACTCTTCGTCTGTAGGCTTCCATCCAAACTTGGGCTTCTTCTCTTCTTTCCTCTAGTAGATCGAGGTTGACTCTTAGGTCTTGTGAGTTACGTTGCTCATTGAAGGCCATGACCCATGCTGACGAAAGTTTAAGCTCGATTGAGATGACTGCCTCTATTTCAAAGGTCAAGGCGAATGGTGTTTCTCCAGTTGATAATCTTTGAGTAGTTCAGTATGCCCAAAGGATGTGGTAGAGTTCATCTGCACAAGTCCCCCTTGCTCTTTCAAGCCTTGCCTTGATGCCCTGTAGTAAAATTCTGTTGATCACCTCTACTTCACCATTTGCCTATGGATGGACCACTAACGTGAAGTGATGGAAGATGTTTAGATCTTCGCAGAACTCAGCGAACCTCATTCCAGCAAACTATCGCCCATTATCAGTTATAAGAGTTTGGGGCAGACCAAACCGACAGACGATTGACTACCAAATGAAGTTCAGTACCTTGGCCTCAATAATTTTTGCTAATGGTTCGGTCTTGACCCATTTGATCAAGTAGTCCATCACAACCAAGAGGAACTTTCGTTGTCTGGATGCCATTAGTGGAGTAAGCTCGGAGGCTGGCTATCTTTGTATAATTGCATTTTTTTGATAGTGGTTATATTTATTGACATACTCTATAGAGTCATGGTACAAGGTCGGTCAGTAGTACCCCATCAAAGTAGCCTTTGTGATAGGGATCTAGCTCCTATATGACTTCTATAAATCTCCTCATATACTTTTCATAATGCGAAGTCAACCTCTGAAGGTCGAAAACATCTCAAGAGCGATAGAGAATACGACCTTCTATACAACTTGCCTTCATACAGAACATACTGAGAAGCTTGATTTCTGAGTTTTCGAGCTTCTTTCGAATCATGAGGAAGAGCTCCATCCTTGAGGTAGGCAACTAGCAAGTCGATCCAGCTCAGCTCGTGCTCAACTTGCATAACAGGCTGTGACTCCTATGAGCTTGGGCACTTTAGAATTTCAAAAAATACTTTTTTGGAGAGTTCGGCTGGGGCTAAAGTGGCCAATTTAGAGAGAAGGTCAGCTCTTATATTTTCCATCCTCGGAATCCGTTGGTTGTTAAAACTGTTGAAGGCCGAAGTCAAGTTCTTTACTTTCTCAAGATACTTCATCATGCTTTCCTCCTGGACTTCATAGCTATCGCTAACCTATCCGACCACCAATTGAGAATCGCTGAAGACTTGGAGCCGATCTGCCTCTAACTCTTTTGCTATTTTTAACCCAACGATTAGAGCTTCACATTCGATCCCATTATTAGTTGCAGAAAATTTAAAGCATAGTGCATACTCGGTGATGACTCCCTCGGGGTTAACCAAGATCAACCCTATGCCTGCTCTAGCAGCGTTGGATGAACCATCCATGTACAGGGCCCAAAAGCCTTCGGAAAGGTCAGCATTCTCTTTGAGAGGGCTCGATTGCAACCATAGAATGCTGGTTTCATCCTGTTTAAGCTCGGCCTCATCCGAAATGGTGCATTCTACTACAAAATATTCTAATATTTAGGCTTTGATCGATAGTCGAGGTTGGTAGTTGATGTCAAATTCTGTAACCTCGATTGCCCATTTTGTGATTCTTTCGAAGGCATCCATTCGATGAAGAATTACTTTAATTGGTTGATCCATGATGACAGTTATGCTGTACCCCTGAAAGTAAGATCTTAGTCTCCTGGCAACAATTAGAAGAGAGTAAGTCAATTTTTTTAACTTAGAGTATCTGATCACTGCATCCCTCAGAACTTAGCTTATGTAGTAGATCAGTCGCTGCACTTTTGCTTCCTCCTTAACCAGGATTGCTGGAGAGACTGCTAGATACAAGAATAATTCTTCTTCGAACTCAGGCTTTGCTGGCAATGGGGGTGAGCTGAGGTAGTTTTTAAGTTCCTTGAATGCCTGTTGGCATTTCGCCATCTAGCAAAAGCTTTTTGGCTGCTTGAGAACTTAAAAGAAGGGCATGCATCATTCAATCGATCTTGAGATGAAGAGATTTAGGGATGTCACTTTTTCAATCAGACGCTGAACTTTTTTAATCATTTTTGGAGTGGTCATCTCCTGAATAGTCCAAATTTTCTTCGGATTCATCTCAATCCCGCACCTCGATACCATAAATTCTAAGAACTTTTCTAAGGTCACACCAAAGGTGCACTTGGTCGAGTTCAGCTTCATCTTGTACACTTTAAGTGCACTAAAGGTCTCTTCAAGGTCGGTGATGTGATTATTGAAGCTCGACTCTTGACGAGCATGTCATCCACGTACACCTCCATGTTTCGATCGATCTACTTTCTAAAAATTTTGTTGACCAAGCATTGATATGTTACCCCTGCATTCTTGAGTCTGAAAGGCATAACTCTGTAACAGTAAAGACCACGATCAGTAATAAAAGCAATTTTCTCTTCATCCTCTGGCACCATCCAGATTTGGTTATAGTAGAAAATGCATCCATGAAGGTGAGGAGCTCATGTCCTAAGGTTGCATCCACCAGTTGATCAATCCTAGGCAGGGGGTAGCTATCTTTTGGGCAAGCTTTGTTCAGCTTTTTGAAGTCTATACACATCCTCCACTTATCGTTCGCCTTTTGACAAGCACCATGTTTGAGACCCAGCTCGAGTAGTTAACTTTTTGGATGAATCCAGTCTTGAGGAGCTTGTCAACATCTTCTGCAATTGCTTCTACCTCTCTAGAGCATGGCTATGCATCTTCTCTTTAACTGGCCGACACTTAGGATCAGTGGCCAGTCGATGTTCCATGATCTTGGCATCGATTCCTAGCATATCCATTGGGATCCAGGTGAAGATGTCCACGTTCATCTGAAGGAAGGTGATGAGTTACTCCCGAACCTCATCCCCTAAGTTGGAGTCAATCTGCACAGTGTGCTCCACATTTCCATCATTCAATGGGATAGAAACGAGGTCTTCCATAGGCTCACCCCGCTCCTCCGTAAGGTCATCATGGACATCCAGCCTATCAATAGGATAAAGGTCGAGCTGGATGTCTTTCTATAGGGCAATGGAGTAATAGTGCCTCGCCAAAGTCCGGTCTCCTCTGATATCTCCAATCCCATGGCTTGTTGGGAACTTCACCTTTAGATAATAAGTTGACACTACAGCTCAGAGCATATTCAAACTAGGTTGGCTGAGAATAGCATTGTAGGCAGATGGAGCTTTTATGACTAAAAAATTAACCTATGCTTTAGCCAGCTTCAGGTGTTGCCCTGCAGCTACAGTCAAAGTTATTATGCTCTTAATCGATACCGCATCACCAGTAAAGCCCACTAACGGAGAGTTTATTGATCCCAACCGACCATCAAGTACAGACATTTTGGAGAAAGCATCATAAAATAAGACATCTATCAAACTTCCATTATCAATAAGGATGCCGCATACATCATAGTCAGCAATATTTAAAAAGATTACAACCACGTCATTGTGCAGGAACAAACTCGTTGGGCATCCTCATTGGTGAAAGTGATAGGCTCCTCAGTTCTTTGCCTCTTTTCGGGCTCTACTGATCCATTGGCCTCCCCTCGCTAAAGTCCCCCAGCGATGGTGTTGATGATGCCGAGGGGTGGCTGATCTGCCCGCTGCTCCTTCCTTCTTGGTGATTTTGATTGCGGCAATACCTTTGGCCGATCTTCCCATCCTTCAGACCGATGCTACAAAAATCGACCGAGTCTGCCTTATCGGATGAGCTCCTCAATCTCGTCTTGGAGCTGGATACATTCTTCTGTATCGTGATCGTGGTCACGATGATAAAGGTAGAACTTGTTTGGATTGCACCTGCTAGGATGAGAGCACATCCTTTTCAGCCTTGGTAGCTGCTCCTTAATCTTCATCAGTATCTAAATTTTTGGAGCATTGAGGAGGGCATAGTTGTGGAACCTTCAGAGGGAAGAGCTCTGCCGTACCCTTCTATCAGGGCTTCCCTGCTTTCGAGTCTGGGAAAAAGTTCAGGCTCACTTATGCTCTAGGAGAGTTCGAAAGCACGGTCGAGCTTCACTTGACTTTCCTTCCTCAGTGGGCCTACCCGGCTTGCCCATTCGCCATTCTCCAATGGCTTCATTATCCTTATCCTTGAAGGCCTCTTCTGCTCGAGCATAGCCTTTAGCTCGAGCTAGCATTTCAGCAAAATCCTTAGGGTACTTCTTCTCTAGGGAGTACAGCATGTTGTTCTTCTGAAGGCCACCTTTTAGTGCAGCCATAGTGACAGATTGATCCAAATTCCAGACTTTTAAGGTAGCTGCATTAAAGCGATTGACATAAGCTTGGATGGATTCTTCCTCTTGCTGCTTGATGTTGATGAGGGATTCCGAACCTCGCCTAGGACGTTGGCTACTGACAAAATGAGCTACAAACTAATAGCTTATTTGATCAAAGAAAAACATGGTATCTGATTTAAGGGCCAAATACCAATTTCTGGCTGCTTCCTTCAAAGTGGATGGGAAGGCTCGACAAAGGATGGCATCTAGTGCGCCATGGAGCAGCATCATCGTCTGGAAGGCCTCTAGGTGATTGATCAGATCGGTAGTCCCATCATAGCTTTCGAATTGAGGAAGCTTGAAGTTTGATGAGATAGATTCCTGCATGATTTGGTGAGAGAAAGAGGGTCAGTACATATATCATTACTGTGCGAGGGGGGAGCATGGCGGAGTTCTTGGATCCGTCGGTTCATCTCTTGCAGTTTTGGTCCAACAGATCCACTCGATCTTGGATCTCCAAGATCTTCTGACTGAATAGGGGAAAAGTCTCCCCAAGGGTTGAGTCATGATCTAAGTAGGGGCTCTCGGCTCTTTGCTTCTTCTTTTTGGAGGTCGCAGGCTGGCCAGCCTGAGTTGATCATCCCTAGACCGGATCATGGGACTCTAGAGAAACCTACTCCGACTGAATTGATGCTAGAGGCTGCTGCATGACCTGCAATACTTCTGTGAGGTCACGAACTTGCTGGACCAGTAGGTTGGATAGCTTCACATCCACCATTACTGCAGTTGGAGCTTGAGTTACAAGGGATGAAACAGGGATGGGCAGATCTGGATGGGATCTAGCCATGGAGGCCACTGATCATCGGGTCGAATCTTTCCTGGGAGGCATCTTTTTTGGGAAGGAGGACTCTGGAGGATAAGTAGAGATCTCTATTGAGTACTCCTTTAAGAATAAGGGAATCTTAGAAGGCAAAGAGGGGCCCTTCCTCTAGCGCCAATCCTATTGGTGTGAAATCTGATCGTCATCGAAAAAGTGCTGGAGTCGGATAAGACGAGGTCGCCGCTGGTGACCTATAGAGCAAGTCTCGTCCAAAGCTTGGGGGGTGGCTCTGGCAAGACCCTCTGATGATCAAGTTAGCTCTTTCGGCCAACAAAAATAGAGTACTCAGTAGAAAAAGTTACAGAGTTTAGAAGAAGAGAGTCTGGAGAAAATGTATCTAGAGGATCTTCTTTATATATGGAGCCTATAACAAACTGATAGCGATAGTCATAACCATCTAGTAGTGGGCCACTCAGGCCACATAATGTTTATTATGGAGGATGGTGTCTGTTGTCGTGACTTGTCGGTCAAGAGTGGTGTTCATTATCGTGACTTACCAATCTTTCTGAGCGACTGTCGGAAGTTCGACCGAGAGGAGTTCGAAAGTCCTACGATTGGAGGAATCTTTGAAAGAAGTCTGCCAGAGATGTCCGAACGTGGATCTGCTGGGAGGATCCGAAAGTAGGTCTACTGGAGGAATCTGTATATGGGAGGAAAGACCTAAAAAAAAATTTGTCTGATGGAGGGATCCGGCTGAAGGCGAAGGCCAGAAGGAGCTCGACTGCTGGAGAGGTCCGAAAGGAGCTTGACTACTGGAGAGGTCCGAAAGGAAGAATTCACGATCAAAGCTCTTCTATGATTATCAGTCACATCAGGCTAAGCACCAGACTAGACTTCGGTGGAAGTGGGGTTTATCCCCAACACCTATGAATTTGATGCTTTCATCTGAAGAACTAGTTACAATGCAATGAGATGATTTAAAAAAAATACTAAAATTCTTATCATAAAATTGGCTTATACTAAGTAAGTTATGCATTGGTCCTTCAACATACAAAATATTTTCTATGCTAGTGGAGGGTGTTATCAATATATTATAGAGACCAATGATTTTTTCTTTACCGTTGTCTCCAAATGTTACAACACCTTCATCTTTAGCTTTAAGAGAGATAAATTATGATTTATCTTCCATCATGTGCCTCGAGCATCCGCTATCAAGGTACCATCTTTTTTTTTTTAAGCTCTTATGGATGCCAAGCATACCTATACAAGCAATCAAGTAAACTTAGGTACCCAAGCTAACTTGGGTCCTTTGGGGTTAGCACAAATAGTTTCTTTTGAAACCCAAATTTGTTTTACTTTTGATTTACTTGAATTAAAAATTTTGCATTCAATAAATTTATGTCTAATTTTATTATATTTGTAACATGTAATATTTCTACCATAATTTTGAAACTTTGAATATACATTCTTTAATTATTTTTGCTTTCTTGATGGATCATATCCTATACTGGCTTTATCAAAGACCATCTTTTGATTTTCAATTATCATTTATAGATTTTTAGAACTTAGCATATATCTATCTACTATGGATCTTAATCTTACTAGTTCATCTTATAAAGATATAATCTTTTCATTTGATTCATCTAGATTAGTTTGTAAATTCTTCATATTTTCTTCTATTTGAGCTTTATTTTTACTTAAGGATTGATTCTCTTTCTTTAGTTCCTTATTCTTACATAATAGCTTCTTAAAGTCATTAACTAGGTCATTTAAAGAATCATATAATTCTTCAAGAGTAAAATCTAAAATTAAAGTATCATCATTTACCTCATCATCATTATGTGCCATAAGGCAAAGTTTTGCCTTTTCTTCTCTTTGATATTCTTCCTCACTTGAAGAAGAGTCCTCATCATTGCTCCATGTGGCTTTGTATGCTTTCTTCTTTATTTTCTTGGAGCTTTTCTTCAACATTGGACAATCCATCCGAAAGTGTCCGAACTTTTTGCACTCATAGCAAATAGGTGGCTGTTCTTTTTCTTTTTCTTTTTCTTTCTCTTTACTACCTTCTCCCTTGTTAAACTTTTTTCTAGATTCAAATCTCTTCCTTCTTCTCATTAAATTCTTGAATCTTCTTGTTATCATGGCCATCTTCTCATCATTTTTTGAACTCTCTTCGAAATCACTTTCTTCCTCATGGATGGCAGCAGCTTTAAGTGCAATGCTCTTCTTTTTCTTTACTTCCTCTTCTCTTTCTTGGTTCATGTTCAGCTCATGGGTCATGAGTGACCCAATTAATTTCTCCAATGCTAGAGTGTTTAAGTCTTTTGCCTCTTGAATGGTAGTTACCTTTGTTTCTTAATTCTTTGGCAAAAACCTAAGAATTTTATGCACAATATCGCTATTAGCATAATCTCTTCCGAGACTTTTTAAACTATTCAAAATATCAATGAACCTAGTAAACATTTCAATGATGGTTTCATGCGGTTCTATTTTAAATAACTCATACTTATGCACCAACATGTTTATCTTAGACTCCTTGACTTGATTAGTACCCTCATGGGTGGTATCCTCATGGGTAACTTCAAGTCTATTTCAAATTTCTTTGGCTGATGAACGTGTTGATATTCCATTGAACTCATTAGCATCCAAAGCACAATATAAGATATTCATTGCTTTGACATTAAGTTGAGCTTTTTTCTTGTCATATTCATCTCGATCCTTTTCAGGTTTTGGGATGGACACTCCATCAATAATAATTATTGGTGTGTAAGGGCCTAACATTATGACATTCCATATATCATAGTCTTATGCTTGGATGAATATCCTCATTCATGCTTTTCAATATATGTAATTTATTCCATTAAATAGTGGAGGTCTATTAGTTGATTGCCCCTCAACCAAAGGAGTTCCAATTGGGATTGCCATGTGATCTTTAGCTCTTTGATAGCTTGCTCAACAACTAATACTAGAGCACCTACTATGATACCACTTGTTATCCAAGTATGGCTTCCCAAGAGGAGGATGAATTGAGTATTTCAAACTTTTAAGCTTAAGATGTGAATAGATTAAACTAATTAAGTACCAAATCAAATAAGCTATATAATGTGCAGTGAATAAAATCAATAGAATAGTAACACACAATCACAAACACAATAATTTTATAGTGGGTCGGTGCTAAACTCAGCACCTATGTCCACTTCCTAAGTAAACCACTTAGGAATTCAACTATAATCACTAGGCTTGATTACAGCCTGATTATTTTACTTGGATTCACAATCCAATCCACTTAGTTTTGATCTTGGCTCACCAACCATAATTATACAATGATTATTTTCTCAGGCTAACAATCAATCCCAAATGATTTTCACTTTGGCTCATCAATCAAACCATACAACGTCCAACTCTAGACTTGGACTAACCCAAATTTCTCATCCCAAAAAACTTAAAATAAAGATTAAAAATATAATAAATAAAATAAAAATAAACTCTTTAAAGCTTAAGAGAAGAAAATCTAAGAGCTTGGCTTGTAGACTTAATCTCTTCTCTTTGAGTGCTTAAAAGAAGTAGGAATTGATCTTCAATGATGATGGCCTGACTCCTCTATGATTGAGGATGTTGGAAGGATAAGAAAAACTCTAAGAAATACTTCTTTCTTTTCACTATTTGGCTCACACCCTTGAAAAACTGAAAATCTGCTTAGAAGTTCTTTCTTGTAGGTTCAAAAGTTCTCTTTCTTGTCCCAAGTATTTTTTTAAGTATTTCAGAGGTTTTCCACCATTACAAGTCATGAACATAGGCTTATGAAAGTAATCTAGCCATTGGAAGATCAAAAATAGTTGTTGAAAGATGGGTTGAGTGAAAAAGCTATGAAACTAAAAACTAGCCGTTACAAGCACTGAGCTGGCTCAGTTTTTAATTGGGTCAGCTCAGTCCAAACTAGATCGGCTCAATTTTCAGTTAGGTTGGCTCAATCTCTTTTCAGTTAGGTTGGCTCAATCTCAGAGATCTCAAAACATATGTTTCTATCATCTTCTATTTTTTGAGACTGGGATGACTACTTTTCTGACTGGGTTAGCCTAATTGTCACTAGGTTGGCTCAATTGAAAATTGGATCAGCTCAGTCCTCTAGGTCATGAAAATTTATTCTTTCTGCCCTTTCTATCTTTTGCTTCACTGAGACTAGGTCGGCCCAGTTTGCATGCCATGCCTACCAAAGACTATTTATGATCCTTTCTTCTCTAAATTTCTTTGTAGGCTAGACTTGTCCTTTTGCCTTGATTTAATCTTCATTTTAACTTTTTGAAAGATGTATCCAATCTAAAATATCTTCTCTAAAATCTTGAATAATAAATCTTCATTTAGATGAATGAAAACACTTAGAGTTGGTAAGCTCTTGAAATTTACGACTACACATCCTCACAAATAATGTTAGTAATTTAATAATCTATACTCAAATGCTTTTGTTATCATCAAAATCAATATAGGATCAACAATAGAACTTCATCTCTTCTTTTTTTTTTATATAATCAATCTTGAAGACCTTTATAATAAACTTTAATTTTAATAAAATAATATTTTTTTAATTATCCTTCTGCATTCTATCTCAATCATATACTCATAGAATTCCTTACTCTGGTGCTATTTTTAATTATAGTGTCATTTTGCAATGATGACCTTGGTCTACCATTTTATAAATCTATCCCCCATGTTTGTAGATAAGGGTTGCATCCTTTGTAGAAGTCTTCATCAGGATGAGGTTTATCTATTGTTTCTTTTGCTTAAGAGTTAGAAGTCTTCAATCCCTTGTGAGGGTCTTTACCTATGTTAGGATGAGATCCTCCTTCTATTCCTGATATGGTTACTGAGGTACAAAAGAATCATTAAGAGGGCCTCTCCCCATTTCCTTCCATCTTAAATAACTAGAGGTCTTTATCCATGTCAAGACAAGGTCCTTTTTTTATTCCTGACATGATTGTCTTTTACCCTTATTAGGATGAGATCCTCCTCTTGTTCCTAAAAAAATTATCGAAACACAAAAGGGCCATTAAGAGGGCCTCTTCCCATTTTCTTCTATCTTAAATAACTAGAGGTCTTCATCCTCGCTATGACAAGATTAATCTTCTATCCTAAATAACCGAAGGTCATCCTCCTCGCTATAACGAAGTTAACTTTCTGTCTTAAATAAGTGAAGGCCTTCACCCTCACTACTATGAGGTTAACCTCCTGTCTTAAATAATCGGAGGCTTTTACCCTTGCTATAACAAGATTAACCTCCTATCTTAAATAATTGAAGGCCTTTATTTCATTTGAGAAAGAAGTTTGGTTAAGTAATTTCCTATCATCGTACAGTTTTGCACCAAATACAAGGATATTAAAGTAAAAAAAATTTATTAAAATGAGACTATTAATAGTACATTCATAGGTTTTTCGAGTTCCAAGGTTATGGGAGTTTAGCTCCTCAAAGTTCCTTTAGATAATAGCTTTTCGGTCGAATGATTTCTATAACTTCATAAGAGCCTTCCCAGTCTAGGACAAGCTTTTCTTGATTTTGCGGCTGGGGATGTCTGCCCATCGTAATACTAGATCTTCAATTTAAAAAATTTTATCCCTAACTCTGAAATTATAGTACTGAGCCACTTTCAATCTATAAGCTACCATTCCAATTTAAACCTTCTCCTAGTTTTCTTCCAATGGATCCAGATTGGCTCTGAGATCCTGCAAATTACTCTATTCATTGAAACATTCAACTCACGCTAATGAAAGTTCGAGTTTGACTGGGATAACTACCTCTATTTCGAAAGCCAAAACAAATGAAGTTTTTCCAGTTAGTAATCTCTTAGTGGTTCTAAAAGCCCAGAGCAAATAATAGAGTTCGTCCATCCATGTTTCTTTTGCCCTTTCAAGCTTTACTTTTATCTCCTGAAGTAGAGTTCTAATGGTTACCTCGACCTCACCATTTGCTTGAGGATGAGCTACGGACATAAAATGATGGAAGATATTCAGATCTTCACAAAACTCAGCAAATTTTGTTTCTACAAACTAATACCCATTATCAGTGATTAAAGTTCGAGGTAAGCTGAACCTCCAAACTATCAACTTTCAGATGAAGTTCTGCACTTTAGCTTTAGTAATCTTTGCTAGGAATTCAGCCTTAACGCATTTAGTAAAGTAGTCCACTACCACCAAAAGAATTTTTTGCTACCTATATGCTATCAAAAAAGGTTCGAATATATCCATCCCCCACTACGCAAATGGCCATGGAGTGCTTAGAGATGTGAGCTATGAGACTGCTTGTCTCTGAATATTGGCATTTCTCTAGCATTGATCATATCTTTTCACATAGTCTGTGGCATCCTATTGCATAGTTGGCCAATAATATCCTTATCGAAGAAGTTTTTTGGATAGAGATCTAGACCCTAGATGGTTTTCACATATTTCTTCATGAACTTTCTTTAATGTATAATCAGCTTTAGAAGATCGAAGACATTTTAGGAGTGGCAAAGAATACGACCTCTTGTGCAACTTATTCTCAAATAAAACATAGCGGGAGGTCTGGTTTCTCAATTTTTGAGCTTCTTTAGGATCTCTGGAAAGAATACCATCTGAGATATAAGATTAGTGGGTCGATCCAACTAGGCTCATGGTCGACCTACACTACGATCTAGGATTCCTTCGAACTTGGGTGCTATAGAACCTCGAAGAAGACCTCTTCCAGCAATTTACTTGGAGCCAAGTAGCTAATTTGGAGAGAAGGTCAACCCTAGTGTTTTCTATTCTTGGGATCTTTTGAATGTTAAAGCTACCGAAGGCCAAAATCAAGCTCTTCATCTTGTCCAAATACTTTTTCATACTTTCTTCCCATGCTTCATAAGTACCATTGACTTGCTGCAATACCACTTACGAGTCACTGTAGACTTTCACTTGATCTATTTCCAACTCTTTGGCTATTCTTAATCTCATAATCAGAGCTTTATACTCTGCTCCATTATTAATTGTAGAAAACTCAAAGCGCAGTGCATATGATGCATCAACTCCTTCTGGATTGATTAATATCAAGCATGTGCCCATCTTAGAAGTGTTGGATAAATCGTCAACTTATAGGGCCCAGAAGTCTTTAGGATGAACTATTTTTTCTTTCAAAGAGTTTAGCTACAAACTGGGTGTGCCAACTTCTTACTGCTCAAGTTCAGCCAGATCTGGAATGGTACATTTTATCACAAAATCGATCAATATTTGGGCTTTGATTGATGACCAAGGGTGGAACTTGATATCAAATTTAGTAAGCTCAATCGTCCACTTTGCTATTCTTCTATAAGTATATGATCGATGAAGAACTGTCTTTATAGACTGATCAATGAGTAATGTGACCGTATGCCCCTAGAAGTAAGGTTGGAGCTTTCTGGCTGCAATCAACAAAGCATAGGTTAGCTTTTTCAATTTTGTATATCTTATTTCTACATCCCTCAAGACTTGGCTTATGTAGTAGATTGGCTTTTGAATTTTTGTCTCTTCTCTGATAAGGATAGCTCCAATAGCTTCAGGAGACACTACCAAGTAATATTTTTTCATCAAGTTTAGGTTTTGCAAGAAGAGGAGGTGAGCTGAGATATTTTTTTAGTTTTTCAAAGACTTGTTGATATTTAGGGATCCAGTAGAAGTTCTTTGGCTGCTTGAGGACTTAGAAGAAGGGCATGTAATGTTCGACCGATCTTGAGATGAAGCGATTCAAGACTATAACTTTTCTTATCAGGCGTTGAATCTCTTTAATTATTTTTGGTGCAATCAATTCTTGGATAGCTCTGATCTTCTCAAGATTTGCTTCAATGCCATGCCTTGATACCATAAATTTCAAAAACTTTTTTGAGGTCACTCCAAAAGCAAATTTGGTTGGATTCAACTTCATCTTGTACTTTTGGAGAGTGTTGAAGATCTCTTTTAGATCAAAAATATGATTCATTGAAGATCGACTTTTGATAAGCATATCATCTACATAGACCTCCATATTGCGATCGATCTGCTTCTTGAAAATCTTATTCACCAGGCGTTGATACATTGCACCTATATTTTTAAGCCTGAAGGACATAACTGTGTAACAGTAAAGACTACAGTCAGTAATAATAGTATTTTTCTCCTCATCTTCTGGTGCCATCTAGATTTGGTTATAGCTAGAGAAGGCATCCATGAAGGTAAGAAGGTCATCGCATGAAGTTGCATCCATTAGTTGACCAATTTTGGATAGGAGGCAGTAATTCTTTAGGTAGGTCTTATTCAGATCTATGAATATTGACCCTTGGATTGATTTTGATGATAACAAAAGTATTTGAGTATAATTTATTAAGTTACTAATATTATTTTTGAGTATGTGTAGTTAAATTTCAAGCAGTTACAATGATATAAGTGACTTCTATCAATCAAATAAAGCATCATCAATCAAGAGACTTTTGAAGAAGATTAAGACTTTACACATCATAAAAAGAATGGTTAATGAGAGATAAATTAAGTTTAAGAAGCAAGTCTAGCCTACAAAAAAATTTGGAGAAGAAAGACTGTCAAAACCTAAATGGCATGCTTGGCATGCATCTTAGTCGACTAAGATTAAAGGTTAGTCGACTATGTCTTAGAACACATCAAAGGATTTTGGACTCAGGGAACTTAGTCGACTAAGTCTTAGAAGTTAGTCAACTATGTCTCAAAAGACTATAGAAGACAGACAGCACAGAAAAATGAGATTTTTAGATCCAGAAGATCTAGTTAACTAAGTCTCAGAAGTTAGTCGACTATGTCTCAGAAGACTGCAGAAGACAGACAACACAGAAAAATAAAATTTTTGGATTCAGAAAACTTAGTCGACTATGTCTCAGAAGACTGTAAAAGATAGATAGCACAAAAAAAAAATGAGATTTCTGGACCTAAGAGACTTAGTCGACTAAGTCTCAGAAGTTAGTCGACTATGTCTCAAAAAACTGCAGAAGACAGACAACATAGAAAAATAAAATTTTTGGACTCAGAGAACTTAGTTGACTAAATCTCAAAAGCTAGTCGACTATGTCTCAGAAGACTATAGAAGATAAAAAGTGCAGAAAAAGCTGAAGTTGAGGTGCAGGAGACTTAGTCGACTAAGTCAAAGAAGGTTAGTCGACTAAGTCACTGTAACGACTAGTTTTTTTCCAAAACTACACTTTTTCAGCCCCAACTTTTTTTCAACGGCTAGATTTTCATGCCCAATGGCTAGGACATTAAATGTGGCTTCTTCAGACATTTTAGAATGATGGAAATGCCTTGAAATATATAAGGGACATTTAGGAACTTCAAAATGCACTTTTTGCAATCAATATTCAAGAGCCTTCAAGTCTACACCAAGTGCATTTATTGTAAGAGCTATCAAGTGAAGAGAAGGATTTATTTTTTTGAAGAATATCTATCCTTCTAATCATCCTCAAAGTGAGAGAAGCCAAGACACAAGCATTGAAGAGCTTCACCAACTTCTCTCAACCATTCAAGAAGAAGAGCAAAGCAATCAAGCCTTCCATCTTCCAAACTCTTCTTCTTTGGGCTTCATTGAGTTTTTCTTTCTAAACTTCTTTTAATAGTATGATTGTGTTGTATTTATTTATAAGTTTCTTGGGGTGAGAAACTTGGGATTGGTCCAAGCCTAAAGTTGGACGTTGTAAAGGTTTGATTGGTGAACCTAGATCAAAACCAATTAGAGTTGATTGTTAGCCCAGAAAAATAATCATTGTAGAGGTTGTAGTTGATGAGCCTAGGTCAAAACCAATCAGATTGGATTGTGAGCTCAAAAAAAATAATTGAACTATAATCAATTGAGTGATTATAATTGAAATCTCAAGTGATTCACTTGAGGAGTGGATGTAGGTGCCAAGGTTGGTGCCGAACCACTATAAAAGCTTGGTATCTTATGCTTGTATTGTGTTATTTTCATTGCTCTCATTATATACATAAATTTTATATTATTTCATCAAGCACTCAATATTAAAATTCAGCTAAATTAGTAATTAAAATTTTTAAAATACCCAATTCAACCCCCTCTTGGGTGGCCATCCTTCATCGTAAATAATTTTTTTATTTATGATGTAAATAATTCATTAGAAAAAATTATTATTTATGATGAAACATCTCATATTTCATCACTAGAATTTGTGTCACAAATTTTTTAACAAATAAAAAAAAATTGATAAAAAATTATTATCATAAAAAAAATTTATTAGCAATAAAAATTTAATTTTTTTCACTAATTATTATCTGCGACCCCATTTTTTTATGATAAAAAATTAGCAATAAAATTTTCATCGCTAATAATTATTAGCAATAAAAATTGATTATTTATGATGAATATATTGCATCGCAAAAAATAGGTTATGTTGTAGTGTTGTAATTGAAACTAAATATGTTTTTAGAAATAAACTTGATGAAAAGGGCAATGTAATTAGAAACAGGGTTAGATTGATTGCACAAGAATACAATTAAGAAGAAGAAATCGATTTTGATAAATTCTTTGCACCTATAGCTAGACTTGAAGCTATTAGATTGCTCTTGTCATTTGCTTGCTTTATAAATTTTAAACTTTTTCAAATGGATGTAAAAAATGCATTCTTGAATGAAGTAGTTGAGAAGGAAGTTTATATTGAACAACTTCTGAGTTTGGAAAATCAAGAATTATCCAATCATTATAGGCTTAAAATGGCACTCTATGGATTAAAACAAGCCCCTAGGGCTTGGTATGATAGATTGAGCAAGTTTTTATTAAACAATGACTTTAGAAGAGAAAATATAGATAAAATATTATTTATTAAAAGAAAATCAAATAGTTTACTAATTATACAATTATATGTTGATGATATTGTATTTGGAGCTACTAATGAAGATTTGTGTAGAGAATTTGCTAGTCTTATGTAGGGAGAGTTCGAGATGAGCATGATGGGGAATCTCAATTACTTTCTTGGACTCTAAATCAAGTAATCATATGAGGGGATCTTCATCAACCAAAGCAAATACATAAAGAAAATGCTAAAAAAATTTGGGATGGAGAACATTAGAGGCAGTGGCACCCCTATGAGCACAAGTTGTAAGCTTGATCTAGATCCAAAAAAAAAAAGCAGTAGATCCCAAACTATATAGAGGTATGATTGAATCTTTACTTTATTTAACTACAAGTAGGCCTGATATAATATTTAGTGTATGTATGTGTGTACGTTATCAATCAAATCCTAAAGAATCACATGTAGCTGCAGTTAAAAGAATCTTTAAGTATTTGATAAATACTCAAGATGTAGGCTTGTGGTACTCAAAATAATCTTCACTAGATTTAATTGGATATAGTGATTCAGATTTTGCTGGATGTTGCTTAGATAGGAAGAGTACAAGTGGAATATGTCAGTTTCTAGGAGTAAACTTAATCTCATGGTTTAGTAAGAAACAAAACACAGTAGCCCTATCAACGATGGAAGTCGAATACATTACTGCTAGGAGTTATTATGCTTAACTATTATGGATCAAACAATAACTAGAGGACTATGGTATCACTTATAATAATATTTTTATTCGATGTGACAATACTAGTGCTATAAACTTAACAAAGAATCCAATATTACACTCAAGAACAAAACATATAGAGGTAAGACATCATTCTATTAGAGACCATGTATAAAACAATGACAAAACTCTTAAGTTTGTGCCAACTGAAAATCAAATTGTAGATATTTTCACCAAACCTTTAAATGAAGAAAGGTTTTGTGCCATAATAAAGCAATTAGGGATATTTGATCCATATTGTTAAAATTATAATTATGTTTGTATGTTGGAATGATTGTTATGATGTGATAAATCTCTCATAAATCATGCTTGCATTAATTCCATTGAAAAAGGCATGGGTCACTGCAAAACCCCTCAGACTAAAACTCTAACCATTAGGTTCTGTACAAAACTGAGCAGACTAAGTTAAAAAATTCTTAGTCAACTAAGACTTAGTCGACCAAGAATTTAATCTTAGTCAACTAAGTGTCAGAAATCCTATTTATAAAATAGAATACCTATAAGACATTGTCTATTTTCCATTCCACCCTCTCTTAGCCATCTCTCCTTAGAACCCTAGTGCATATGATTTCTCTCTGAAAAATCCCAAAATCCAAGCCCCAAAAGCCTAGAGAAACTGGTATTGGATCTATGTTGCTAAAGAAAAGGCATTGCACTCATCCTAGGATCACGCCATGCCATCTTCAATCGTACGAGTGGAGGATAAAGAAATGCTCGGATGCTACTGAGCAGGCTCAATCAAGTCCGATCTCTATTTTCCCTATAGCATCACCACCTTCATCTCCTCCTCCTCCTCCGACTGCCCAAACTGCAAGTACTCCTCCATCTCGATCACTCCTCCGACTGCCCAACACTCCACTCCATTCACCACTCTTGTACAACCTCCATCTCAGGTCATTCCTTTCCCTTCAAAAGTGATACCATTTTCTTCTAGGGCAGTGACCATAGAAAGAAAGATAGACTTTAGTTTTCTGGAGAAACAAGGATTTGAGATCGAAGAATGCATCAAATTTTAAGGGTGCTAGTACTTATGTTCACTAAAACTGCCCACTTATCCAAATCTTGTAAGAGAGTTCTATGGAAATGCAAGGATCGACTCTCAATCTCTAGAAACTAAAGTTAAAGAAGTTAAGATAAACTTGACAGTGGAAACCCTAGGGCAGTTACTAAAAACTCCAGTGGAAGAGGCTGAGAGGTTTGATGATCGCCAAGCAGGACTCTGTTTGCTATTTAATCGGGATGATGCCTTGGATTTTGAAAAGATATTAGCAAAACATTTGAGTACCGAGCATCATATTCTACATCACATGGTATGCAAGATCTTTATCCCCTGGATTGGATGATTTGACTATGTGACAAGGAATGATGTTGGAATTCTTTATCATATATTGAAGAAAGAAAAATTTAATTTTTCTGCCTTGATGATGAAGACCATGCAAGAGGCAAGAATGAGAGCAAAACTAGCCCTACCTTACAAAAAAATTCTTACTATCATATTCAGAGAGTTTGATGTGGATATGGAGGGTGAATCTTTCAAGAAAATGAAACACTTTGATACCTACGATGAGAACTCCTTGAAGAGGATGGGTTTCAAGAAAATGGATGGATAGTGGACAAAAGTTGATGATGAAGAGGAGCTCGTACCAGTGTCTGAGCCTGTGTCGAGATCTATAGGTCCATCTGTTCGACCTGCATGCTCTGTCCGTCTTGAGGAGGATCAGGTTACAGATATTGTGTGCCAAGTGATTGATGAGGTATCTGATCGACTTCCAACTTTGGTAAAGCATGCTATAGAATGTGCCCTTACCAAGCATCATCACTAGGCTGTTGTGGATCCATCCTCCTAGAGTCATCATATTTCTATCTTAGATTACGCCATCCTATCGTTGCATACCCTTGAGCTTAAAACCTATTTTGTACTTGGTGTGATATCTATAATAGTTTAAGCTCCTTTTGATATTTTGATGTATGCCTAGTTGGCTTTATATTTATGCTTAAACTTTTGCTTACATATATGAATGAAACTTCTTATTTCCCTTCATCAGTGTCCTGTATCATTTGATGTGCTGCTCTTGATTGACAATAGCTATCTTTTTGATAATGACAAAAAGGGGGAGAAGGATAATATAAGTGTAATATGAAAATTCAATATAAAAGAGCTCATTTCAAACATTTAATTAATCCAAATATGAGAAGATGTATTTTCAAACCTCAAGAATCGATTGGCACACATTAAGGGAAGTAAATATAAAAATTAAAACTCAATTTGAACATAATGATTATATTCAAGGGGAGCATATAAAATTTGATATGGCATATATGAATATATTACATATAAACTGATTACATGAAAGTTATTTTGACATTTGAAAGAAAGGTATACTCAAAAGGTTTTGTCATCATCAAAAAGAGGGAGATTGTTGACTCTTAGACTAATTTGATGATAACAAAAGCATTTGAGTATAATTTGTTAGGTTACTAATATTATTTTTGAGGATGTGTAGCTAAATTCCAAGCAGTTATAATGATATAAGTGACTTTCATCAATCAAATGAAGCATCATCAATCAAGAGGCTTTTGAATAAAATTAAGACTTTACACATCATAAAAAGAATGTTTAATGAGAGATAAATTAAGTTTAAGAAGCAAGTCTAGCCTACAAAAGAAATTGGAGAAGAAAAGCTATCAAAATCCAAATGCCATGCATCTTAGTCGACTAAGATTAAAGGTTAGGCGACTATGTCTCAAAAAACAGCAAAGGTAGAAAGCATAGAAAAATGAGATTTCTGGATCCAGGAGACTTAGTCGACTAAATCTCAGAAGTTAGTCGACTATATCTCAAAAGACTATAGAAGACAAATAGCATAGAAAAATGAGATTTCTGGACCTAGGAGACTTAGTTGACTAAGTCTCAGAAGTTAGTCAACTATGTCTCAGAAGACTGCAAAAGACAGACAGCATAGAAAAATAAAATTTCTGGACCTAGGAAACTTAGTCGACTATGTCTCAAAAGATTATAGAAGATAGAAAGCACAGAAAAGACTGAAGTTGAGGTGCAGGGGACTTAGTCGACTAAGTCAAAGAAGGTTAGTCGACTAAGTCACTATAACGGCTAGTTTTTTCTAGAATTGCACTTTTTCAGCCCCAACTTTTTTCAAACGACTAGATTTTCCTTTCCAATGGCTAGAACATTAAATGTGGCTTCTTCCGAGGTTTTAGAGTGGTGGGAAGGCCTTAGAATATATAAGGAACATTTAAAAACTTCAAAAAGGATGTTTTGCAACCAATATTCAAGGGCCTTCAAGCCTACACCAAGTGCATTCATTATGAGAGCTATCGAGTGAAGAGAAAGATTTATTTTTCTGAAGATTCTCTATCCTTCTAATCATCCTCAATATGAGAGAAGCCAAGATGCAAGCATTGAAGAGCTTCACCAACTTTTCTCAACCATTCAAGAAGAAGAGCAAAGCAATCAAGCCTTCCATCTTCCAAACTCTTCTTCTTTGGGCTTCATTGAGTTTTTCTTTCTAAACTTCTTTTAATAGTGTGATTGTGTTGTATTTATTTACAAGTTTCTTAAGATGACAAATCTGGGATTGGTCCAAGCCTAAAGTTGGATGTTGTAAAGGTTTGATTGGTGAATCTAGATCAAAACCAATTAGGGTTGATTGTTAGCCTGAGAAAATAATCATTGTAAAGGTTCTAGTTGGTGAGCCTAGGTCAAAACCAATCAAGTTGGATTGTGGGTCCAAGAAAAATAATAGAACTATAATCAATTGAGTGATTATAGTTGAACTATCAAGTGATTCACTTGAGGAGTGGACGTAGATGCCAAGGTTGGTGCCAAACCACTATAAAAGCTTGGTCTATTATACTTGTATTGTGTTATTTTCATTGCTCTCATTCTATACTTAAATTTTATATTATTTTACCAAGCACTCAATATTAAAATTCAGCTAAATTAGTAGTTAAAATTTTTAAAATACCCAATTCATCCTCCCGCTTGGGTGGCCATCCTTGGGCAATAGTAAAGTCTATGCACATCCCCCACTTGCCATTCACCTTCTTGACGAGAACCACATTCATGATCCAGTCTAGATAGGATAACTCTAGATGAACTTGGCTTTGAAGAGCTTGTCTACCTCGTTTGCAATGGCCTTCTACCATTCTGGTGCAAAGCTGCACTTTTTTTATTTCACTTGCCGATGTTTAAGATCCACACCCAAGCGATATTCCATTACTTCAACATCAATCCCAGGCATATCTGTAGGTACACAAGTGAAGACGTCGGCATTCCTCTGCAAGAAAATGATGAGCTGCTTTCTGACTTCTTCTCTCAAGTTGGAGCTAATTTGAACAGTATGATCTTCATTTCCATCATTTAGAAAAACTACAATAAGATCGTCAATAGGTTCCCCCCGCTCTTCAGTCAAGTCATCGTGGGCATCAAGTCCATCTACCGAACAAGGCTCTGTTTACTTTCCTCCTTGTAGGACAATGGTGTAGCAGTGTCGTGCCAAAGCCTGATCTCCTCTAGCTTCGCTGACCCCATATCCCGTCGGAAACTTCATCTTCAAGTAGTAAGTTGAAACTACTATCCAAAGTGCATTCAAACCAAGTCGGCCAAGAATTGCATTATAGACGGAGGATGCCTTTACCACTAAAAAATCAACTTGAGCCTTGGACTATTTTGGATACCGACCTACCATAATTAATAAGATAATTATTTCTTTAACCGACATAGCATCGCTAGTGAATCTCACTAACAGGAAACTTATTGATCCCATATGACTGTCAGATATAGACATTTTAGAGAAAGCATCATAAAACAAAACATCAGTGGAGCTTCCATTATCAATCAAAATACAGCATACATCATAGTCAACAATGTTTAAAGCAACTACAATCATGTTATTGTACGAAAATTGAACCTTCTGTGCATCTTCTTCAATAAAAGTGATGGATTCTTCAGTCCTTTATCTCTTTGCTGGCTTTACTGATCCATAGGTCTCCCCCTACTGATGTCCCCTAGCGATGGTGTTGATGATTCCAAGTGGGGGCCCATCTCCTTATGGCTTATCCCTTTGAGGTGGATCAGGTTGCAGTAGAACTTTTGACTGATCTTTCCTCTTTTTTGGTCAACATCAGAGGAATCGATTTAGTCAGCCCCTCCTGATGAGCTCCTCGATCTCATCTTGAAGCTGGATACACTCCATAGTATCATGACCATGGTCACGATGGTAGAGGCAGTACTTGTTGGGATTGTGCTTGGCTGGTGAGTTCATATTTTCTCCAGTCTGGATAGCTGCTTCTTGATCTCCATCAAGACTTGGATCTTTGGAGCATTCAGGGGGGCATAGTTGTAAAATCTTTTGGGAGGAGAGTTCTACCACATCCTTTGATCCATACTTCTTGGTCGATGAGCTCCAGGTGGAGTTCAGGCTCATCTATGCTCAGGAGAAATTCTAGAGCACGACCAAACTTCACTTGGCTTCTCAATAGTTGTCGGCTTGCTAGATTTGCCCGCCTGTCGCTCTTCTATAGCTTCATCATCTTTCAAATTGAAGGCCTCCTTTGCTTGAGCATAGCTTTCAACCCGAGCTAGCATGTCGGCGAAGTCTCAAAGATACTTTTTTTTCAAAAAAAATAGAAGATCATTCTTTTGAAGACCTCCTTTAGTGTAGCCATTGCAAAAGACTGGTCCAAATTTCGAACCTCTAAAGTAGCAGCATTAAAGCAGCTTATATAAACTCGGATGGACTCTCATTTCTTCTACTTAATATTGACGAGGGAGTTTGAACCTCATCTCTAGCATCGACTGCTGATGAAATGAGCCATAAACTAGTGGCTCAATTGGTCAAAAGAGTAAACGATACCCAGTTTGAGATCCAAGTACCAATTTCTTACTACTGCTTTTAAAGTGGAGGGGAAGACTCGATAGAGAATGATGTCAGGCACACCATGGAGCAGTATCATAGTCCTAAAGATTTTGATCTAGTCAACTGGATCAGTAATCCCATCATAACTCTTAAATTGAGAAAGTTTAAAGTTTGACATGATGGGCTCCTGCATGATTTGGGTAGAGAATGGAGGGTTGGTGCAGATGTTGTCATTGTAGATTGGGGCAGCATGGTAGAGTTCTTCAATCCGTCGATTTATTTTCTAGAGCTTCTGATTAAGGATATCATCTCGATCATGAATCTCAAAGGATGCCTAGCTATAGGGGGCAAAGACCTTCTAAGGGTGGAATCATGGTCGAAACATGGACTCTCTACTTTCTATTTTCTCTTTCTAGGGTTTACTTGCTGACTTACCCAAGTAGGTCTTCCATACGCTGGGTCTTGGTGCTCCAGCAATAGTCTCTCCAGTTGGACTGGTGTCGGGGGTTGCTACATGGCTTGCAATGCTTCAGTGAGGCTCCTAACTTGCTGCACCAGTAGGTTAAACTACTCAAAATCCACTGTGACTACTAGTGGAGGTTAAGGTGCCAGCGATGAGGTCGGAGCAAGCTGATCTAGGTGACATCTAGCGGTAAAGATGGTGGATCGCTGGGTCAAAGCTTTCTTAGGTAGCATCTTGCTAGAATGAGAGAAAGATTAGAGAAAAAGGAGTTGTAGAGCTGGAGAGGAGAGGAAGAAGATGAACTCGACTGGATACTCCTTTTAGAATAAGTATTCAAAGGACCCTTCCTCTAGCACCAATCCTATTGGTGTAGAACATGATGCTGATACCGATGTTCATTAGAGCTAGAGAAGATGAGGTCGTCGATAAGACCTGCAAGATAAAATCCTAATCAGAGTTGGCTTCGACAGGACCCTCCGATGGTCAAGTTAGTTTTTCAGCCAAAAAGAATGGAGTACTCAAGAGAATGTAAGCGGAGATGAGAGCTTAGGAAAGAAAACATATCTGAAGGATCTTTTATATCGATGGAGCCTAGAATAGAATGAAAGTGATAGCCATAATAGAATATCAAAAGGCTGTTCGAGCCACGTGGAGTTTGTTAGGAGAGTGGACTGTCATTTATCGTGACTTGCAAGCAATTGAGTTTCATTTGATAGAGTTTGGATGGGAGGTTAGAGACTTTTATGTCTGTTAGTGAGTTGTTCGTGCTAGGATAGAGAACTCGAAGTTGAACTAGCCAAACTTAGAGATTAGCTTTTAAATAGTGGAAGGTGGACCTACAATTGGTTGGATTCGGCTAGTGCTACCTTTAATAGCTTTGAGGAGCTCGGCCATCTTTAAAGTTGGCTAAGAGCAGATATGAACATTCAGGCTGGAGATCAGAGAGAGAGGGTAGTGGATTCTTCATTGAGGACCGTGGCCAGGATTTCTTGGAGGAGTTTGGCCAGAAGTTGAGATAGGTGACTGCCAAGATTCATGGCTACTTGCTAGCGCTGTTCCAGCTGCTCTTGAAAGTTTGATTGCTTTCAAGGTTGGCTGCCATTCATAAGATGGAGTAGAGAAACTCAGCTGGAGAAGAGTTTGGCTGAATGAAGTTCAACTGAAAGGAATTTGGCTGGCTAGAGTCCTTGATATTGAATTGGTGAGATATACTGTCATCCACAGCGAGAAAATCTAGCCGCCTTTGAGGTTGGCCGACAAACAAAGTCAGGCTATGTTGAGATTTGATACTCGATAGAGTTCTGTCAATACCAGGATCAGAATCAGTTGATTAATAATTTCTTTCACTATTCAAGTTCATCCAAATGAAGTTCATCATGCCTTGGAGCATTCTGCAATCGTTGAAAGAGAGCTGATGGTTGTAATTAAAAAGATCATCCGGCACATATGGGCTGAAGGTCGGCCTCCTCGAATAAGGTTGGAGTGGGAGAACAGCTTAATTAGAATTTGGTTATAGTCATCATGACTCTAGATGAAGTCATACCTAGATCGAACATTCTACTGGACTTCGGTCGGAGCTATTTTATCCCCAACAATATTAAAAATATTTTATTAGTAGATGGTCTTAAACATAATCTCTTAAGCATTAGTCAAATTTGTGATAAAGGTTATAAAGTCATTTTTGAATCTTCATTATATGCTGTAACTAGTCACAATGATGATGGCATTAAATTTGTTAGGCATAGACATAGTAATATTTATTTGGTAGACTTAAATAATCTTTCAATGATAAACATGCAATGTCTAGTAGCCATGAATGCCAAAATTAATGAGACTAGTTGGCTTTGGCATCGTAGGCTTGCACATATTAGCATATATTCTCTTTCAAAACTTATTAAAAAGGAGTTAGTTATCGGCTTACCTAAATTAAATTTTGAAAAAGATAAGATTTGTGATGCATGCCAAGTAGGTAAGCAAACTAGAGTTTCATTCAAATCTAAAATCATAGTTTTAACTTCTACGCCATTAGAATTATTGCACATGAATTTATTTGGACCTATAAAAACTACAAGCTTAGGTAGCAATCGATATAACTTTGTAATTATCAATGATTTTTCATGTTTCACATGAATTTTCTTTTTGGCACATAAGGATGGAACTTTTCATGTTTTCTCAAAATTTTTTGAAAAGTTACAAATGAAAAAGAATTTTCAATTCAAAATATTTGAAGTGATCATAGAACCAAATTTGAAAACCAAGATTTTGAAAAATTTTGTGATAAGAAAGGTATTGACTATAATTTTTCAACACCTAAAATATCCTAATAAAATAGAATAGTAGAAAGAAAAAATAGAACCCTTAAAGAAATAGCCCATACCATGCTATGTAAAAGCAACCTTCCAAGATACTTTTAGATGAAAGTAATTAATACAACATGTTACATTTTAAACCATGCCCTAATTAGACCAATTTTAAAGAAAACACCTTATGAACTTTGGAAAGGAAGAAAACCAAACATTATATATTTTCATTTTTTGGTTGCCAATGTTTTGTTTTGAACAATGGTAAAGAAAGATTAGAAAAATTTGATGGAAAATCTGATGAAGCTGTCTTTCTTAGTAATTCTTCTTCTAGTAAAGCTTTTAGAGTTTTTAATAAAAGAATTTTAGTAGTAGAGGAATCAATACATGTAGTATTTGATGAGAGTAATGATCTTCCATCAAGAAAGAGTGAAGGTATTGATGATGTAGGTACTCTTATAGAAGGGATGAATGAGCTCATCCTAAAGGACTCAACAATCCTAAATGAAAAAGAACATGAGGAGAAATAAGAGGATGAAGGTGAAGAACTACAAGAACAACCTCAAGGTAAAAAATGATCTTCCAAAAGAATGGAGGTATAACCATAATCATCCTAAAGAGCTAACTATTGGTGATCCTACACATGGGGTAAGAACTCGTTTCTTACTTAGAGATGTATGTAATCACTTTGTATTTGTTTTACATTTTGAATCTAAAACTATAAATGAAGCTGAAAAAGACTATAATTAGATTAATACAATACAAGAAGAGCTTAATCAATTTGAAAAAAATAATATATGGACCTTAGTATCAAGATCTAAAAATCATCCTATAATTGGTACTAGATGGATATATAGAAATAAATTAGATAAAAATAAAAATATAGTTATCAATAAAGCAAGATTGGTAGCAAAGGAATATAATCAAGAAGAAGAAATTGATTTTGATAAAACCTTTGCACCTATTCCTACATTAGAAGCCACTAGACTTTTACTTGCTTATACTTGCTTTATGAACTTTAAGTTATTTCAAATGGATGTCAAAAGTGCTTTTCTAAATGGATATATTGTTGAAGAAGTATATGTAGAACAACCCCCTAGTTTTGAAAACCATGCCATTCCTAATCATGTTTTCAAATTGAACAAAGTTTTATATGATTTAAAACAAGCTCCTAGAGGTTTGGAGTAAGTTTTGAGGGGGAGGCTACCACTAGATTATCCCACACTGATACCATCAACCGTCATCCTCTACATCGGATGGATTTTTCAAAAAGTGGTGGTGGTTGTCGAAGGGGATTGAGGAGGAGGATGATGAGGATAGAGCAAAGAGAGAGGGTCCTTCCTCTCCACATCATGATCATAGAGCTTCTCCGGACATTCAATTTGTTTATGATCATAAGGGAGGTCCTTCAGAGGTAGCTGGAGGCACCACTTCTGAGATGCAGTCTGACATCGTCACCATCATTCAACTATCAGACTGTTGATCACCAGCTTCACTCTCTCACATAGGAGGTTGCCGGCATCATCCTATCAACCTGAGGGAATACACAGGGGGAGAGCACATAATCAGGACCATCTACTAACCATTCCATCATTCCTCACATCACCAAAGTTGTCTCTGGTATGAGTGTGACTCTTAACATTGAAGGAACCAGATCTAGGATTTCACGAGTAGATTTTGAACCTTTTTCAAGATTATGCAGCAAAAGACTAAAATAAATTAAATATTTATTTAAATAAATATGTAAACACCTAGAACTCAGATCTATTATATGATCAAGGCATGATATTAAATTAAAAATTAAAATCAAATAAGAAAGAAAAGATTGAACAAATCAACCTAGATCTACACTACATCAAATGCAGGTATTAAGTTAATAGATTAGATCTATTACATGAGCAAGTTAGACATTCTAACTTACTGATCCAGGATTGAGGATGAAGTCATGAGCCGTACATGCATTCAGCCTCTAGGAGTTATCCACACGAGCCCATGAACATGATCAGAGATCCTGATGCAGAAAATCAGCACAGTATGCTACCACTGTGCTGATCTCTCTTTGATGATTGATCCGATGCTTTCTTCTTTGAAACTTGGATACACCAAAATACCAAAAGAAAAGAGAAATATTTTTGATGCTGAGACATCTCTCAAAATCACACAAAAAGGGGGGAAGAGATCTGGAACAAAAATCCTAGAAGAAGACCCTCTTCTTCTTCTTTGTTCTTTTTCTAGACATCCTGACTTATGTTTTTAATATCTCCATGATCTAGATGAATTTTTCTCTAATTTTTCTACACAAAAGAGATCTCTCAAATTTATGAAATATACAAAAATTTCAATGAAAAATTCATTTTAAATAAAGAGATATATAGAGTCTAAGTTAGGTTAAAAATCTAGACTAGGAAGGACCAAATAAGGGAAGTTGTTGGGGCACCCAACTCTTGGGCGCCCCCACTTTTTATTCTTCCATGGAATAGAAAATGGGACATACAAAAAAGTCCTCTTTTACCATGAAAATCAAAAAAAAAAAAGGAAGGATGGGTCGGCACACTTATGGGAAGAGTTTTGGTTGACAAGGATTCTATCTCATAGAATCCTTAAGCAAAACTAATTCTCTTTTAGACTTGGTCTTCCAACAAACTTCCATATGAGAAAAAAGAAGAAAGAAGGGAGGCATGAGAAACCTTGGGCATGGAGATTATTCATGTAAAAACACAAAGAGAAAAGGGTGGGGAGTGAGGAATAGGTGGCGCAAGGAATAGGGAGTCCTAGTCACACTAGGACTCAAGTTTTGACTTGGTCAAACAAGATCTTTTAACCAAATAAAAATAAGAAAAAATCAATCCAATTAAATAGGATCCTAACCCATTTAAAGACTTAATTAAATTAGATTAAATTAGATTTAATTTTTTAATCAAATTAAAAAATTGGGTTGATCCGAGTCCTAGTTAGACTAGGACTAGTTCTTCCTTGCACTTGACTTATCCAATAAGCCAATTGGACTTGATCCAATCAAGCCCAAATCAAATATAATTAAATCATATTTAATTAGACTCAATCTCAGCCTCTGACTTAATCAAATTAAGCTAATTAGCAATCTAATTGCTAATCGATCCTTCTGCAACACTTGCACTAGGTCAAACATCAATCATATTAATCGTTTAACCCTAAAACGATTATAAATCGCTGATCAACCATCCGATCGGAACATAAACTCTAATGTATGTGACCTCATAGATCTGAACCTAAGCCAGTAGGATAGAAATAAATTTTTATACCAATTAAAGTGACCATCTAGTAATAATACCCGATGGCCGGATAGGTCGAAAGGTGTAGAACACCATCTTTAGAACCCATGCGAATATAGTTTTCATATAATTCATCTCCTTGACCATAATGCTCGTAGGACACCTCAGAGTTTAACTATCAACTCTGATCAAGTTATCCACATTATATTTTAAAATATCAAATCCATCTGATGGATTATCCTGGCCAAGGTTTTGCTATATTGAAATACAGTGATACATTCTTCTCCAAATCTTGGAGTGGTCAATTCCATCTTGATCACACTCCAACTTCGCAAGTACTTAATTGTGCCTAGAAGCCTTCCATTGCTGAATTAGAAATTTAGTTAGTCCGGTACCAAAGCACAGTGAGTTGCTTGCAAGTCATTGAGATGATCTCAGTTCTAAGGGATACTTATACCTATATCCCATCAGAGATATTCTCGATAGCAGAATGCTCTGGAGTTGGTCATGTTCAATGATAATGTACCAATACATCTCACGTGTATACCATACCAGTGTCTCCATACTTTTTGGTTAAGAGGACAACCAATCTATATGGCATATAGTGACCTATACTCGATAGACGCTATCATCCTAATTAACAGCCTATCATTTAGTCGTGAACAAATTTAAGGACTAATCGATAAATTCTCTATTTATCGAAACTAAATAGTCCTAAGGACTTCATCTCAACAAAGAAGTTCATTAGAAGATGTAAATTTATGATGAAAAAGATGCCAAAATATTTTTTATTAATTAATAAATCAATTACAATATCTCAATCATCAACAGACTGACGATTGGCTTTGGGATATAATTTCTAACAACTCCCACTTATCCTAAAGCCACTCGGCATAGTATCTAATACCCATCTTCAACTTATGATTATCAAACTCCTTGATTGCCAGGGCTTTAGTGATGGGGTCAACTAGGTTCTCATTTTTGCCGATCTTCTGAAGATCAACGTCACCACGATCCACGATCTCACAGACTAAATGAAAGTGGCGTAGAATGTGCTTTGTCCGCTAGTGTGCCTTCAGTTCCTTTGCTTGAGCTATGGCGCCAGTGCTGTCACAGTAGAGCATGACTGGATCATTAATGGAGGGTGCTACTTCGAGCTCGGTGATGAACTTTCTTAGCCACATAGCTTTCTTTGCTGCATCTGATGCTGCCATGTACCCTGCTTCACAAATAGAGTCAGCCACTGTATGCTGCTTGGAATCTTTCCAGTAGATAGCTCCACCATTTAGAGTAAAGATATATTCCGACATACTTTTACTATCATCATGGTCAGATTGAAAGCTGGAGTCTGTAAACCCCACAAGCTTCAAATCTGACTCACCATAAATCAACCATTGGTCCTTAGTATTTTTTAAATACTTAAGGATGGTTTTAACCACCTTCCAATGATTTTCTCTAAGGTCAGATTGGTATCTACTCACTACTCCTAGTGAGTATGCCACATCTGGTCTCGTACATGTCATTGCATACATAATAAACCCCACTGTCGAAGTATATGAAATTCTACTCATACGCTCTCTCTCTTCAGGATTTGTCAGATAATCCTTCTTTGAGAGAGAAATTTCTTGGCCTATCGAAAGATAGCCCTTTTTGAAATTCTCCATGCTGAACCTCTTCAACATAGTTTTTATGTACGTGGACTGGGATATACCAAAAATCCTTTTAGATCTATCCCTATAGATCTTCATCCCTAGGATGTAGGATGCTTCACCCAAGTCCTTCATGAAGAACTGTGATGACAACCAAACTTTTATTCCTTGTAGTGTGGAGATGTCATTCTCGATTAAGAGAATATCGTCCACGTACAAAATAAAGAATACTACTGCTAGACCATTTGCCCATTTATAAATGCAGGGTTCTTCTCCGTTCTTAATGAAGTCATACATTTTGATCACTTTATCAAAATGCATGTTCCAACTCCGAGATGCCTGCTTCAATCCATAAATGGATCTCTAAAACTTGCACACCTTGGACTCATCTATGGATGTGAACCCTTTAGGTTGTATCATATACACCTCTTTGGTCAGCTCTCCATTTAGAAAAGCTATCTTCACATCCATCTGCCAGATCTCATAGTTCAGGTGGGCAGCTATTGCAAGCATTATTCGAATGGATTTGAGCATTGCTACTGGGGAGAATGTCTCATCATAGTCAATACCATAACGTTGACGATATCCCTTGAAAACCAAATGGACTTTATAGGTCTCCACCTTTCCATCTGCACCTCTTTTTTCTTTGAATACCCATTTACACCCAATGGATTTAACCCCTTCAGGTGGGTCAACTAATGTCCATACATCATTGACTTTCATGCAATCCATTTTGGATCTCATGGCTTTTATTCATTTCTCAGAGTCGGATCTCTGCATCGCATCCATATAAGTGGTTGGATCCTCATCGTTCTCATCGAGTTCGATGAGATCACCATCTTGGACCAAGAATCCATAGTATCTATCTGGATGGCATGGTAGTCTACCGGATCGTCTTAATGGTGCGGGTTCACTAGGCTTCGAATCTGATCTGATCAAATCCAACTTAGGTTCAATATTCTATGTCGGACTTTCTATCTGTTGAACTTCATCAAGTTCAACCTTAGAGGTAACAATTCCTTCACCAAGAAACTCCTTTTCTAAAAAGATTGCCCTAAGGCTGACGAACACCTTTTGTTCATCAACATGGTAGAAATAGTATCTTTTGGTCTCTTTTGGGTACCCAATGAATGTACACTTGTCAGACCTAGGTCCAAGTTTATTTGTAATTAATCGTTTGACATAAGTCGAGCACCCCCAAATTCTAAGGTATGAAAGTGCTGGCTTATGCCCTATCCATATCTCACATGGGGTTTTAACTACAGATTTACTTGGAACCCTATTTAATAGATAACAAGAAGATTCGAGTGCATATCCTTAGAAGGATATTGGCAAGCTGGCAAATTCCATCATGGATCAGACCATGTCTAACAAACTCTGATTCCTTCTTTCAGACACACCATTATACTGTGGTGTTTCAGAAGGAGTTCATTGAGAGAGAATCCCATTCTCTCCTAGATATGTGAGAAACTCATCAAAAAGGTATTCTCCTCCTTGATCAAATCGAAGAGTTTGAATACTCTTCTCAGTTTATTTTTCTACTTCACTTCGGAATCGTTTGAACATTTCAAAAGAATTCGACTTATGTTTCATCAGATAGACATATCCATATCTAGATAGATCATCTATGAAGGTGATGAAGTAGACATATCCACCTCTAGCACTTATGCTCATTGGTCCACATACATCAGTATGTACTAGACCTAAGAGCTCATTGGCTCTCTCAACTTTTTCAATAAAAGGTAACTTGGTCATTTTACCAAGAAGACAGAACTCACAGGTTGGAAGTGATTCACAATCATTGACTTTGAGGATTTTCTCTTGAGTCAACCTATTTATCCTATTATTATTTATATGACCTAGCCTAAGGTGCCATAAGTAGATATTTGATACACTATCTAATCTAGGATGCTTGCCCATAGAATAGACTACATTAATAGATTGTGATAACATATATATATCACTATTCAATTATCCATAGAATGCAGTAACACCATTCATAATGAAATTACAAACTCATTTCTTTATTAAAATTTCATAATTATTCATGGCCAAAAAGCCCACAAAAATGATATTTTAAAAAAAATTAGGACAAAAATGTCAATCACTAAGAACAATGGTATGAGATTCAAATACAAGTTTCAAAATTTCTAAAGCTAGAATTGGAACTAGTCTTCCATTTCCAACATTCAAGAATCTCTTGCTTTGCTCGAATCTTCTACTGATCTGCAACCCCTACAACGAATTGCAAATATGGTAAGAGCTATCAATATCAAATACCTAGTCAGTAATATCATAAATAGAGAAATTGCGAAAAGTTATCATATAAATACTTTGCCCAACAATAGCTTGCTTCTTTCTCTACCTGTTCGAATTTAGGAAGGCAATGTACTAAGGATAGTTCCTCTTTCAGTGTCCCCACTTCTTGCAAAAGAAATATTTAGCTTAACTCTTATCGAGCTTGATCTTCCTGATCTGGTCCTGCACTGATGTCCCAGTCTGAACTTGCACCTTCTTTGTTTTCTTCTTCTTATTCTTCTTTTTTTTTCTAAAGGATCGAGAACCGAAAGATGAACCTCCCACTAAGTTCATTGACTCTTTATGGAGCTAATGATCCTTCTCAAAGTTCTAAAGTAACCCCAGTAAGCCATGGTAGTGTACTTTAGGCTTTGTCATTCTGTAATGAGTAAGAAATGGAAGATAGGACTTTGGCAGCGATTTCAGTATTACATCTTTTTCAAGTTGTTCATGCAAGAAAAAGCCAAATTTGCTCAAGCGCTCTATCAGCTCGATCATGTACAGTACATGATTAGTGACAGAGGCTCCATCCCGCATTCTGGCATTAAAGTTGGCGCAACTAGTCTTATGCCTCTCAATGTCATCGGGTATGCCAAAAGAATCCTCCAACACTTGAAGCATTTCATTTGACTGAGCTGTCCTAAACCTACGACTGAACTCATCGCTCATCATAGTCAGCATAATGTAGTGCACCATGGTTTGGTCACTAAGCCACTTCTAATAAGTTTCTCTGACTGTTCTACATGCATTGATAGCTGGCTCCTCAAGTGCAGGATTTGTCAGTACATATAAGATCCGTTCATGCTCTAGGACAATCTTCAACTTTCAGTACTAGCTATCAAAGTTAGATCCCACTAACTTATCATTGTTCAAAAATGATCGAAGTGATAGAAAAGTGGTCATGTCTGCACAAAAGAAAATCAAAATCTAATTAGTAATTGATTCATTAATCCTAAAGATTTGGACTTTAATCAAAAGGTTTCTCCCACTATTTTACTCGAATTGGTAGCCTTGTTGGAAATTATGTTCCAAAACCAATCATCAGCCTATTGACGGTTGAGATATTGTAATTGACTTATTAATTAATAAAAATATTTTGGCATCTTTCTTTTTCATCATAAATTTACATCTTCTAATGAACTCCATTATTGTGATGAAGTTCTTAAGACTATTTAATTTTGATAAAGAAAGAATTTATCGATTAGTTCTTAAATTTATTCACAACCAAATGATAGGCTGTTAAATAGGACGACAGCATCTATCAAGCATAGATCGCTATATGCCATATAGATTGATTGTCCTCTTAACCAAGAAGTATGGAGACACTAGTATGGCATATAAGTGAAATGTATGGATACATCGTCATTGAACGTGATCAAGTCCAGAGCATTCTACTATCAAAAATATCTCTGATGGAATATAGGTATAAGTATCCCTTAGACCTGAGATCACCTCAATGACTTGCAAGCAACTCACTGTGCCTTGGTATCGGACTAACTAAATTTCTAATTCAATAATGGAAGGCTTCTAGACATAGTCAAGTACTTGCAAAGTCAAAGTGTGATCAAAATAGAATTGACCACTCCAAGAGTTGGAGAAGAATGTATCACTGTATTTCAATATAGCAAAATCTTGGCCAAGATAATCCATCAGATAGATTTCATATTTTGAAATATAATATGGACAATCTAATCAAAGTTGACAGTTAAATTCTGAGGTGTCCTATGAGCATTGTGGTCAAGGGGATGAATTATATAGAAACTATATTTGCATGGGTTCTAAGGATGGTGTTCTACATTATCGATCTATCCGGCCGTCGGATATCATTGCTAGATGATCACTTTGATTGGTATAGAAATTTATTTTTATGCTACTGACTTAGATTCAGACCTATAAAGTCATACACATTAGAGCTTACGATCTAATCAGATAGTTGATCAACGATTAAGAATCATTCTAGGGTTAAACAATCAATACGATTGGTGTTTAACCTAGTGCAAGTATTGCAGGACGATCGATTAGCAATTGAATTACTAATTGACTTAATTTGATTAAGCCACTAGACTGAGATTAAGTTTAATTAAATATAATTAAATTAAATTTAGTTTGGGCTTGATTAGATCAAGTCCAATTGATTTATTGGATAAGCCAAGTGCAAGGAAGAACTAGTCCTAGTCTAACTAGGACTCCGATTAACCCAATTTTTTAATTTAATTAGAAAATAAATTAGAATTAAATTTAATTTAATCTAATTTAATTAAATCCTTAAATGAGTTAAGATCTTATTTAATTAGATTGATTTAATCTTAATTTTATTTGGTTAAAAGATCTTGTTTGATCAAATCAAAATAGGAGTCCTAGTGTGACTAGGACTCCCTATCACTTGCGCCACTTAATCCTCACGCCCCATGTCCTTTTTGTTTTGTTTCTTATGTGAAAATTCTTCACTCCCATGGCTTCTCATGCCCTCTTTCTCTTTTTTTTTTCTCATAAGGCAATTTGTTGGAAGACCAAGTCAAAAGAGGAGTTAGTTTTGCTTAGGATTCTATGAGATAGAATCCTTGTTAACCAAAACAACTTTCCTTGAGTGGCACCCCCTTTTTTAATTAATTCTTCTCTTATTCCATGAAAATAATCTTCTTTTTTATGTACCCTCCCTTGCTAGTCCATGCCAATAATTATGGAGGAGTCATCCAAGAGTTGGATGCCCCAACAACATCCCATGTTTGGATATTCCTATTCTAGGATTTTGATCTAACTTGGACTCTTCTTTTTCTCTACTTATTGAATGAATTTTATACTATTTTTTTCATGAAATATAGATCTCTGGGAGAGGTTTGGAGTGTGCAAAAATTAAAGGATAGGGTCCTTGGGCATGGGGGTTCTATAGGCACCAAACTAGGTGTCTAGGTGAGAGAAAAGAGAAGAAGAAAAGGATCTTCTACTAGGGCTATTTTATTTTCAATCTCTTCTTCTTCTTTTGAGATTTTTCTAAGAGAGTCTTAGATCAATAAACTCTCATCTTCCTTCTCATATTTTGGAGAGTCCAAATTTTGAAGAAGAGAGCATCGGATCGACCGTTGAAGAAGGATCAGCACAGTACTAGCATGCTGTGCTAATTTTCTACATCGAACTTCAGATCAGAGATCGTAGGCTCGTGTGGATGACTCCTAGAGGCCGAATGCATGTGCAGATCATGACTTCATCCTCAAGCCTGGATCAGTAAGTTAGAATGTCTAACTTGCTCAGGTAATAGATCTGATCTATTAACTTCATACCTGCATTTGATGTAATGTAGATCTAGGTTGATTTGATCAATCTTTTACTTTCTTATTTGATTTTAATTTTTGATTTAATATCATACCTTGATCATGTAATAGATCTAAGATCTAGGTATTTACATATTTATTTAAATAAATATTTAATTTATTTAAGTCTTCTACTATAAGATCTTGAAAAAGTTTTTAAGATCTACCAATAAAATCCTAGATCTGGTTCCTTGAAGCCTGTACCTCCAATTCGAGGAATTATCTTAATTTCTTAGTGGATACTAGAATCCACATAGACTACACACGAGCCCAACTTTGGTTGGCCAACCCATGTACATCTAAGGATAGGTTCATAACCAATTGTTTCTCCAAATAATTTTTTGTAATTAAATTTTGCCCCATCCCCTGATCAGTTGACTTTGGCCTTCTCAGAAAAGGATCCAGTTAGGTCCAACCATTAACATGACTATACTTAGCCCATCTAACCAATGAATGATCAGGCCAACTTTGGTTGGCCCATCTGACCACCATTTAGAAAGATTTATTAAAGAGATCATATAATGAATGATAATTCTATCAACCGATAAGCACCATGCCTTTAGGCCTCCAATGATTATCCAATTGATGGCATTATCATCCACTTTAATGGAAGGCTATGATCCAGTTATCATATAACTATTTCATTTTAGGGACCTAATAATTTTAGAGAATTTATTTATAGAAGTGAGTAGGTCAGATTGATCAGCTTGTCATGATCATCCCACTGGCTTCATCAGGTTAGCTTAAGGGAGACCACTAACAAGCTGGTCTAGGAGCACCTAAATCAGTCATACTAATTTACCTAGCTGATATGGATCAGCTCGAATAGTCAAGTGATTCAATCAAAATATAATCTCACCAAAAGGTCAGATAAGTTTGATCGGTGGGAGAGTCTGCCAAAGCTTGCCTTAGACACCATCAGAAATGGCTAGGTAAGTGGGCTACCAATTAAAAAATACTGATCTAATTTATCTTAGACACCAACTAATTTAATTAATTTTAATTAGATCAACCTAACAGTTCGTGCTAGACCGTGTAGCCAAGAATCATGTCCATCTTGGATCTTATTAAAGACATGGACTTGACCAACTATAACTATTGTAATTGATCGAGAGAATTTTTGACCTAATCTAAGACAATAATTAATTAGATTTAGTCAATTCTCTAATTAAGTTTATTCTTTAATCTAACCCTAGGTCTAACCCAATTAATAGACCTAATCTCCACTAACCCATTTAACCCAATGTGTTATGATTTGTGTCTTAGGATCTTCAATTCACAATCCTAGATCCTAATCAATCAACTTCTTAATTCTTAATTAAGTTTTAGGCTGAGGATTGGGGTTTGGCTTTTCGAAAATAATTTTCATATTTGTAAAATACTTTTACAACATGGTTCTATCAACCAAGTTGCATGTTTGATTCATAATCAATATGGAAGTAAAATAAACATAAAACTACTTTAGATCTAATCTAAACAGGTTCATATAATTAAAATAATTTTAATAATAATTAATCATAAATCTTTCTAGATCAAATATAACATATTTATGATGATTGAAATTATATTAAAATATTTTTAATTAGATCATAAAATCTAGGACAACCTATTCACTGTAAGGGATAAACCTTACAGCAAGACAACCTTATGGCAGTCCGTGCAATCTAAAATATTTTATTTTTAGATCTAAAACTATTTTAAATCTATTAAATTATAAATAAAATTATATTAAATCTAATAAATTTATGATTAGAGTTAGATCATCATGAATTAGGATAATCTTTTCACTGTAAGGGGTAAACCTTACCACAAGATAATCTTTTGGACGTTCGTGAGATCTAAATTTTTTTTTATTTTTTTATTTTAAATTTAATAATTAAATTATAAATTATATCTAATCTAATAAATAATCTAAACATGTACAAAAATTATGTAACAAGAATCTAGGCTCTGATACCAATTGAAGGAACCAGATTTAGGGTTTCATGGGTAAACTTGAAACTTTTTCAAGATCATACAGCGAAAGACTTAAATAAATTAAATATTTATTTAAATAAATTTATAAATATCTAAATCTTATATCTATTATATGATCAAGATATGATATTAAATCAAAAATTAAAATCAAACAAGAAAGAAAAGGTTGATCAAATCAACCTAGATCTACAATACATCAAATATAGGTATGAAGTTAATAGATCAGATCTATTACCTGAGCAAGTTAGATGTTCTAACTTACTGATCTAGGCTTGATAATGAAGTCATGAGCCACACATATGTCTGGCCTCTAAGAGTCATCCACACGAGCCCACGAACACGATCAGAGATCCTAATGCAGGAAATCAGCACAGTATGCTAGCACTATGCTGATCTCTCTTCGACGGTTGATCTGATGCTTTCTTCTTTGAAATTTGGATACTCCAAAATACTAGAAGAAAAGAGAAATATTTTTGATGCTGAGAAACCTCTCAAAAGCTCATAAAAAGGAAAAAAGAGACCTGGAATAAAAACCCTAGAAGAAGACCCTCTTCTTCTTCTTTGTTCTTTTTCTAGACACCCTAATTTGTGTTTTCAATATCTCTACGACCTAGGTGAATTTTTCTCTAATTTTTCTACACAAAAGAGGCATCTAAAATTTCTACAATTCACAAAAATTTTAATTAAAAATTCTTTTTAAATAAAGATATATGCAAAGTCCAAATTAGATCAAAAACCTAGACTAGGAAGGACCAAATAAGGGAAGTAGTTGGGGATCCCAACTCTTGGGCACCCCCATCATTTTTTCTGCCATGGACCAGCAAAGGGGGTGCCCAAAAATGTCCTCTTTTACCATGAAAATCAAAAAAAATAAGAAAGGATGGGTCGGCACACTTATCGGAAGAGTTTTGGTTGACAAGGATTCTATCTCATAGAACCTTAAGCAAAACTAATTCTCCTTTTGACTTGGTCTTCCAACAAACTTCCATATGAGAAAAAAGAAGAGATAAGGGAGGCATTAGAAACCTTGGGCATGGAGATTATTTATGTAAAAACACAAAAGGAAAAGGGTGGGGCATGAGGATTAGGTGGCACAAGGAATAGGGAGTCCTAGTCACACTAGGACTCCAGTTTTGACTTGGTCAAACAAGGTCTTTTAACCAAATAAAAATAAGAGTAAACCAACCCAATTAACTAAGGCCCTAATCTATTTAAAAATTTAGTTAAATTAGATTTAATTTTAATTTAATTTTCTATAAAAAATTGGGTTGACCCGAGTCCTAGTTAGACTAGGACTAGTTCTTCCTTACACTTAACTTATCCAATAAGCCAATTGGACTTAATCCAATCAAGCTCAAACTAAATCTAATTAAATTATATTTAATTATACTCAATCTCAACCTTTTGGTTTAATCAAATTAAATTAATTAGCAATCTAATTGCTAATCGATCCTCCTACAATACTTGCGCTAGGTCGAACATCAATCATATTGATCATTTAACTCTAAAATGATTCTAAATCGCTGATCAACCATCCAATCAAAATGTAAACTCTAATGTGTGTGACCTCATAGATTCAAACCTAAGTCGATAGCATAGGAATAAATTTATGTACCAATCAAAGTAACCATCTAGTAATAATACCCAATGATCGGATAGGTTGAAAGGTGTAGAACACCATCCTTAGAACCCATGCAAATATAGTTTTCATATAATTCATCCCCTTGACCATAATGCTCATAGGACACCTCAAAGTTTAACTATCAACTCTGATCAGGTTGTCCACATTGTATTTCAAAATATCAAATCTATCTGATAGATTATCCTAGCCAAAGTTTTGCTATATTGAAATACGGTGATACATTCTTCTCCAACTCTTGGAGTAGCCAATTCCATCTTGATCACACTCCAACTTTGCAAGTACTTGACTATGCCCAGAAGCCTTTCGTTGCTGAATTAGAAATTCAGTTAGTCTAGTACCAAAGCATGTGAGTTGCTTGCAAGTCACTGAGGTGATCTCAGATCTAAGGAATACTTATACCTATATCCCATTAGAGACATTCTCGATAATAGAATGCTCTAAAGTTGATCATGTTCAATGATGATGTACCCATACATCTCATCTGTATGCCATATCAGTGTCTTCACACTCCTTGGTTAAAAGGACAACCAACCTATATGGCATATAGCGACCTATGCTTGATAGATGCTGTCGTCCTAATTAAGAACCTATCATTTGGTCATGAACAAATTTAAGGACTAATCAATAAATCCTCTCTTTATTGAAACTAAATAGTCCTAAGGACTTCATCACAACAGTGGAGTTCATTAGAAGATGTAAATTTATGATAAAAAAAGATGCCAAAATATTTTTTATTAATTAATAAATTAATTATAATATCTCAATCATCAACAAGCTGACGATTGATTTTGGAATATGATTCCCAACAAACATCTGATTCAAATAGTTTCAGATCTGAGCTCTAGAATTTTAGCCTTGGAGAGAGATTAGGAGTGTTTCTTTTTCTACTAGATGAGATTCAGGTGATCCTACTAAGATTTTGGATTTATCTGCTAAAGCTACGAGGCTTCATGGTTTCATGGAGTCAAGGATTGCTACTATGAGAGAAGAGATCAGACGCTATAAAGAGGCAGTTGCCACTGGGATGCAGTCCTTGATATTCTTGAGATCCATGGGGCAGCTTGATTCAATCAAACTCATCCTCTTGACCCAGTCTTCTCAGGTTGCTAGGCCATCTCGTCCATCTGTTCGTGCCAGTACCTCTACCAAAGGTCGAGACAGACATGGTCGAGGTCATGCTCATGAATTTAATCCTGATAGTCCTCACTAGATTACCGATTCCTCTTCTAATTTTGATTCTATTGGATCTAGTCATCTCCTCTACTAGACTTTGATAAGTTAGCTCTATGTACTTAGGATATTGTTGAAGGCCTATGTAATTTGGTTGTTTGGTTGTCATGGATATTGTATTTTTTGGTTGTCAATGATTTATGTACTCTGGAGGACTATGACTTATGATACTTTAGTATTTTGGTATTGTAGTTTAACTACTTATTCTTATGACTCTTGTTATATTTTATATGACTTTAGTTTCTATAAATGTTGATTAGCTTATGAATTGATTTCATATACCTTGAGCAATGAAAATGTCTTGTATATTTATGGATTATAAATTTGTTTATAAATGTTGTGCGCATTCATAATGAACTTTTAATTGACCAGTAGAATATAGAAAATTAATTAAGGGGGAGTCTTTTCCTTTTTGAGAGAAACTTTCTAAGATAATAATTGAAGGTATGATGATGTCAAAAAGAGGGAGTAGTATAATTGGCCATAAGCAAGCCTCAAATATAAATTTTAAAGCAAATCATTCAAATATTAGCATATAGCATATTTTAAAGTTCTAGCATCCTTCATAAAGTTAATAAATTGCAAACTTCTCTTCTAAAAAGGGCTAAGAGATTAAATCAAGTTATTCCTACTCTTGTACATTGATGTGTTTCTAAATTCTAAAATTCTTAATGGCATTCCTTTTACTCCAATGTTTCATACATGTTATATTTTTGCTTATGCTCAAATATTTTATCATCATCAAAAAGAAAAAGATTATTGCTTGATAATTATCATAAATTACTAAATAATAGTATCAAATTAAATATTAATTAAAATTTATTTAAAATAAATTAATATTTTTATTAGTATTTTGTAGGAAAGAAGATAACCAATGTGAAGAGCTCGATTTATGAGTTCTAATGCAATAAATTTTACTTAAATTGGAGCTAAAACGAAAAAATTATGAAGCTAAAAGTTTAAAATAAAAAAAAGAAAAAAAATAGGTCGGTGCATGGTGGATTGATCGGTCGATCCATGGAATAGACGTGGATCACCCAGCTCAGCAAGCATGATGAATTGGCATGCAACACGTGGCGAACCTAGACCGCTAAGAGGTCTACAGAAAATCAATCGCAACATATAGGGGCATTTAGGTCATTTTATCCAATGCGCCAGTTTTTGATTGGCTGTGGTCTTCATCACACTCAATCCATGGCGGTCTATGGTTATTGTATTGCATGATCGGATGGTGGACATTGATGTCGGTGGGGATCCAATGGTAGATATTCATTCTGACCTGATTAAGGATTTTAGAGGTGATTTTGCACAATCCAACAGCGAAAATTCATCCAAGCGATGATCCAATGGTTGTGAATTAATCTAGATAGTTAATTAGGAATTTAGTAGCTAATCTTGATGATTTCTAAGTTGGTTTTAGACCGTTTGATCAAGATTTGACAGCCAGAATTAATCAAGGTGTTAGAAATTGATCCAGACTCGGATTTTGACTTCGAAAATAGCTCTAAAGATCTCCTCTATTTAAGCACTCTTACTCTCATAGCCTGAGAACAAGTCTTTTAAGCCAAAAAATAGAAAAAAAATAAAGTTTTTTCTCTCTTTTTCTTTCTTCTCCTCCTTTCTTTCTTCTTTCTTCTTCCAACCCTCGATCAAAGAAGTTCTGAAGATACCAGGAGTGAGTAGATCGTCAACCATGCACGACTAAGAAGCTAGATTCTAGAAGAGTAGATGAAATCTTTTGATATAGGTTATAATTTTTTTTCTTAATCTTTTATAATTACTTTTTATGCAAACATGTTCTCTTGTTCAGTTTTTAATAAAATTTATCTTTTTATGTATGAGATCTTGATTACTTGACATGTTATTTATTAATTAAAGATCTAAATAAATTTTATTTATTAGGATGGATTATGATCAATAGATATAGTTTGTACTTAATTTAATAATTTATTTTAAAAAATAATCATTAAAAATCATGTTATTAATTTTTAAGAATTAAAGTATTAAATAGTTTATGATTTCATAGAGATGGATCATTATCAAGAGATATAATTCATACTCTAAGAAAATAAATTATAATCATAACTAAATTCTTAAAAATAATAAAATTTTATATTAAAAAGAAATACCACAACCATGCAAAAGATGGATTCAAAATTCTAAAATAATTCTCATTAATTCTCAAAAACCCTAAGTAATTAAATATTTTTTTATTTTTAAAATTTATTAAAATCTCAATTTGCTCTCTTTAATCTACTTATTTAAATTTATACTTTAAAATTAAATTAATTAATTTTATTTTAAAAATTGGATGTAACTTAGTCTTCAATCCTTGAGAAAATCGATATCCGACTCACCACTGTTCCAAAAATTAAAATCAAGCTTAATCTTTATTATTATTTTAACAACAAGAAGTTAAATTTTTAGCACCATCGCTAAGAATTATAGCATGATTGCTTCAATTAATTAAAAATTAATTAATTAATTTTTAAAATAATAAAAAATTTTAAAAAATAATAAATAAATAATAATAAAAAATTATTGCTCTTTAATTTTATCTAATTATTATTATCTTTTCATAACTAATTTTTACTCTCTATAGTTTAGATTAATTTATTATATTTTAAGACTTAATCACTTGAATTTACTTTCTTTCGCAAAATCACACGATCAAAAACTAAAAAAAATATCCATAAAAAGTTAAAATCTTAAACCCTTAAAAAAATCACTAACATCTCATAATACTTAATTAATTAGAGTAACCATAAATATTATATAAAATTAATTTTGAACATATTTGGACATCTTGTTTGATTTGTATTGTGTATAATAATATACTCTAAGGGCATAACCCATTAAACAAGATAAGATGGGGATTTGATCATCCTTTTTTAGCCCAGAAACCACCACCCTTCATATTGCATTAATCTAAATCTTAAAATAAAATAAATTAGACATTGGTCCTTAAGGATATTCGAGCTCATAGAATAAAAAAATCCTAGAGTTGGACCGAGTTTGGGTTGGTTAATTGCTCAGTGTCTAAGGCAAGTGGTTCAAAGATCGTGGATTTTAATTGATTTCGTTATCTGACCTATCCAACTTAGTTGGTGTCTAAGAAAAACAACGAACAGGAAACCTCCCACATCTTATACTTACCTGGTCGAATCAATAAGTCAATTTTGAGCTTGAAGTGCTCCAAAGTGATTTTGGAACAGTTAGGAGCTATCTAGATCTAGGTTAACCCTAGGATAGAGAGTCTATGCTTGCTTAACTTGATTGCAATTAACACCAAATTCAAATCTAATTAAAGCATTCTTCTCTCTTTCATCTCTAGATTTAGGACTCCTTAGGACTCATCTTTAGAATCCTCTTCTTCTTTTCTCTCATCTCTCTAAAAACTTTAAAATAATAATAATAATAAATAATAAATAATAAATTAATTATAAAATAGCAACTTTAAAAAAAAATGGTTGATTAGTAAGAATAGATCCAAATCCTATCCTAATTCAAGAAATTTTTGAGTCCACAATGAGTGTGATAGATCAAGAATCTCAAACCCTAATGGACCTTTGCTACTGAGTGGGCTTAGCCCAACCATCTTGTATTCGACTACCTCAAACTATTGCTACCACCTTTGAGCTAAAATCTCAAGTCATTAATATGCTCCCCAAATTCATTGGAGTTGAAGATGCGTATATTTTTATTAAAGAATTTGAGAAAGTTTATAATACTATGAGAATACACCAACTCTCTGAAGATGCTATTAAACTTAGGCTGATTAATTTTATCCTAAAAAAATGCTAAAATATGGTTGTATAGTCTGCCTAACCACTCGATCACAACATGGGATAGGATTGTAAAAGTGTTCTAAAGAAAATTCTTCCCTCATCATAAAACAGCCAAGTTAAGAAATGAAATTAATCAATTTTATCAATTGGAGGGTGAATCATTCTAGAAATATCTAGACCATTTTAAAAACCTCTTAAGCCAATGCCCACATTATGGGATAGAAATTTGGAGGTTATGCCAAATATTTTATGAAGGTTTAGAACCAAATTCTAGAACTATGCTAGAGTCGATGTGCCAGGACCAACTCATGTATAAGCCAACTCATGAGACCTAGCAATTTTTAAAGGACCTAGCAGGAAAAAGTCTACAATGGGAGACAACTAAAAAAATAGACCAACCCACACCAAGAAGAGGAAGGATGGACCATGTCCAAACTTTTCTAGCTGATGTTGCAAGCCTAGCCCGTAAAGTTGAGGCCTTAGAATTAAAGAGATCAGCCAATGTAAACCAAGTGTCTGCATCTATGTGCAATGGCTGTAGTGCACCAAACCATGTCATAGAAGAATGTCCTCTCCTGATGAACCAAGCTGATAATGATTATGCATAGGTGAATGCAGCATATCAAAGATCAAATAATAATCCCTATACATCCACTTATAATCCAGGATGGAGAAACCACCTCAATTTCTCATGATCACAAGGTCTAAATGTAGGAGGTCCTAGCTTCAACCAGTCAAATCCAATGCCTAACCCTATGCTAAACAACCCACTAGGATTTAACAATAATGAAAAAAATTAGACTTTTTAGAAAAAAGTCTAAAAAACATGTCAAAATCAACAATTGATAATGCAACTATCCTTAATACTTTTATGCAAGCCACTGGTCAGTTGCTAATAGAAAACACACAAGCAATAGCTTGTTTAGAAATATAATTAGGATAGTTAGCTACTACTATGAGTGAAAGAAAAATGGGTAGATTACCAAGTCAACCTGAGGCTAATCCTAGAATCCAAAATAATCTAAAACCTCAACAAGGAGCCCAGATTAATCAACTAAATGCTATCCATACATTAAGATCTAAAAAATAAATAGACAACCATGTGGATACATCTGAAGGACCAGAGGAAGAAATAGAAGATCCACCATCTGAACTAATATCTGAATAGGGCCAGTCTGAAGAACCTAAAGAAATAAAACCCGATCCATCAGCAGAGCCCACACCAGAATTAGTTGGACCAATACCTAAGATTCTAGTACCCTTTCCTAATAGATTAAAGTCCAACCGAAACTCAACCCAACTAGATAAAATCCTAGAAGTCTTTAAGCAAGTGAAAGTAAATATTTCTTTATTAGATATGATCCAACAAGTTCCATCACATGCTAAATTTTTTAAGAACTTATATACCAAGAAAAAGACCACCAATGTACCTAAGAGAGTCTTCCTTGCAGCTAGTGTGAGTTCATACCTATCAAACCATGTGCTAGTGAAATACAAAGATCTAGGGTCTTCCACTATTTCTTGCATTGTAGGAAAAACCTTCATTAACCATGCTCTATTAGACTTAAGGACGAGTGTCGATATACTACCTTATTTAGTTTATGAAAAGCTAGAATTGGGAGAATTAAAGCCTACAGGAATGACTTTATAATTAGCAGATCGATCTTTGAAAGTACCAAAGGAAATAGTAAAGGATGTACTAATTAAGGTTGGTGATTTCATATATCTAGTGGACATTATGATTTTAGAAATTGAACCTATAATAAATCCAAATGGCCATATTCCAGTTATACAAGGTAAACCATTTCTAGCCACAGCCAATGCCCAAATCAATTATCAAAATGGCCTAATGAAACTCTCTTTTGGTAATATGACCACAGATCTAAATATTTTTAACATGTCTGAAATAAATTAAGTTAGTGACCTCAACTTAATACAAGAAAATATTTATGAACCCATTGACCTAAGTGATAAAAATCTGACATGAAAATATGGATGAATCATAACTACAAAGAATTTGAAGAGATCAATGATTTAGCTACAGTCAATATGGAACTTAGATGGGAGCCTCCAGGTGAACCATTGTCTAGACCATTAATGAAAGAAACATCCAAGATAGAATTAAAAACATTCCCTAAATACCTAAAATATGCATACCTAGGTCCATCAGAAATGTTATCGGTAATTATTTTAGCAGACCTAGATCCTATACAAGAGGAAGAATTATTGACTATCCTAAAGAAAAATAAAGAAGCATTAGGATGGACTATGGCTAATTTAAAGAGGATTAGTCCCTTGATTGTTCAACATAAAATTCATCTATTAGATGATGCTAAGTCAAAATGAGATCCACAAAGGAGACTTAACCCAACCATGAAAGAGATTGTAAAGAAAGAAATAATAAAACTCCTTGACAGTAGAATAATATATCCAATCTCAGATAGTTCATGGGTAAGCCCAGTATAAGTGGTACCCAAGAAGTCAGGAGTTACTGTAATCCAAAATAATAACAATGAATTGATCCCAACAAGAGTTCAAACTGGATGGAGGGTTTGCATCGACTATAGAAAATTAAATACAGCCATCCGAAAGGATCATTTTTCACTACCCTTCACAGACTAAATATTAGAATGACTAGCAGGGTATGACTCTTATTATTTTCTAGATGGATATTTGGGATATAATCAAATTTTTATAGCCCTGAGGATCAAGGAAAGACTACCATCACCTATCCATATAGAACATTTGCCTACAGATGCATGCCCTTTGAATTATGTAATGCACCAGCTACATCAGAAAATAGATTTGGCTCAAGGCAAAAGTCTCTAAAGAGCAACAAGCCAAGGAACCTGAGGAACCCAGTTAGTCTGAGTTGATCTATAATTCGCTACCTTCTCCACCTCGTAGGTCAAATAGAATTTTTCATCCTCCAAAAGGTACTTAGGTACTATTTCAGCGGATATAAAGAAAATATTCCTCATGAAAATGGGGTTCATGGTGATGATCCCAAAATCTATAATGAGACGATACCAGATATCGACTCTGAGAATTGGTTGGAGGCAATAAAGTCAAAGATTGACTTGATGTGCTCAAACCAAATATGGATCTTGGTAGATCCACCTAAAGGTATAGTACTTATTAGATGTAAATGGATCTTCAAGAGAAAAGACAAGTGCAGATGAGAATGTGGAGACATTCAAGACTAGGCTAGTGGTGAAAGGATATCAGGATACCTTCTCATCAGTGGCCATCCATCTACACATTGCTTGCTATTGCAGTATATTTCAATCATGAAATATGATAGATGGATGTGATAATAGAGTTCATAAATGGATATCTTGAGGAAGATATATATGGAATAGCCATTCTATTTTCACATCCAGTGATGGTGATCACAAAGGTCTGTAAGCTATAAAGATCCATCTATGGACTTAAGCAAGCATCTCAAAGTTGGAATGCTTGATGTAATCAAATCATTTGATTTTATCAAGAATGAGAAGAAATCAAGTATGTTCAAGAAGGTTAGTGGGAGCATTGTTGTCTTCCTCATGTTGTATGTGGATGACATCCTCCTGATTGGAAATGTATTTTCATGCTGACATAAGTCAAAGTATGGTTACCTAAGAAATTTTATCTGAAAGACCTAGGTAAGGCATCCTTCATTTTAGGTCTATAGAGATAGACTAAAGAGGATGCAGGGTCTTTCACATAAAGAAGGTGCTGAAGAGGTTCAGCATGGTGATCTCCAGATCTAGGGCTATGCAGACTCAGACTTTATGTCTGACATAGATGATCGAAAGTCAACATCTAAAAATTTATTCCTATGTAATGGTGGTACTGTAAGTTAAAAGAGTTCCAAGAAGATGGATCCACCTTATTTATGATTACCTCAAGAAGGAACATGTCGAGGTTAAGAGAGTCGACTCCGTAGACCGTGCGATTGATCCACTGACGAAGTCTTTAGGCCCATAGAAGATCCAAGCCCATCTTGAGAAGATGAGACTTAGATTTATGGTCAATTAGCTTTAGGTCAAGTGGAAGTTTGTTAAATGTGTGCCCTAGAAGTCTGATTGGCCGACATTTATTAAATACTTTCTAGGGGCATTTTCATAATTTTGACTTAAAATTAATTAAAAAATTATTTATTCTATCACATTGTGTATAAGGTGTTTGTGATACATCCATTGAATGAATAAGCATGATAACACATATTCTCAAGAGTTGAAAATTTAAGGCATGAGTTATCATAATTAACTCATAAACTACTCTCGATCATAGGATCATCATGAGGATGGTGATTGATCTGGAAGAATGATGTACGATCGCTTTCTTAGAATAGATAAGTCTTGAGTCTATGGTGTGGAGAGACTGAAGCGAGAGTATAGGTACTTGTTGAAAATAAAGATACTGAGCGTGATCACCTCGAGCAGTCATAAGAGAGCCTACCTTCTCATCGATGACTATCTTGATGCTGTAGCATTTGTCTAGTTCTTTGACCTGAGGTGCATCGATAGTTCATCTTGAGGATGTTATAGTTTGACTATACCATAACTCGATCTCCTAGTCATTCAGAATCCTGAGGTATATGTTGGCTATAGTATGTTTATTGTACTAATTAGATTGCACCAAGATGGGATCTATCAGCCTTGGTAGAGGAGGAGTGGTCCTATGATGATCATGAGATTGAGTCCTAAAACTCATGGCCCTGATAGTGTAAAATAATAGAAAGAAGTTTCTATTAGGATTTCACATCGAACTCGAATTGAATGATTCATTCATATGATGGATGTTGGGTTTGATGAGTTGACCTTAACCCTAATCCCATCGGGGCTCATGATAGAAGAACCTAATCACACAAGTAGCTGCACGGAGAGGTTCACTATTCAGTTTTGATGAATTACCACCATATACTGCTAGATGTCACTGATGGATTTTGGGATCAATTAGAATTATATTGATGATCGATAATTCTAATTGGATGAATCGAAAGAGTTCTGGTCTATCGAAAGTTATTTCGATGATATCAATTATAGAGATCACGACATGTCCCATTACCATATAGAACTAAATCTAATTGGATCACACAAATAAAGGTTTGGATCTGGATGTCATCAATTTAGCTAATCCAGTTCAATTGATTTGGATTAGATCCAATTAGGTTCAAGAAAATCATACCAGCACATGATTGAACCTAATATTCTTCTTCTATCATCCTTCTGGTTCATCTCAATTGAGCCAAATTAGATTTGGCTCATCCAAGAGCCTTGTATGGCTCTATCCTAGTCTAACTAGAACTTGTCCAAATCAGAAAAGTCATATCCTAACCTAATCTAGGCTTGTCCTAATCCATTGGATGGAAACAGGACAAAATCTGCTAATTTCTGGAACTATTTGGATAAGATTCATTCGAAAACTCTATGTGAATTTATCTTGATCTGACTGGATCTTATCTTAACCTGATCAAGGCTTATCCTAAATCCTATAAGATGAAAATAAGACAAGGGTTGTCTTTGCCAGATTAGGACTTGTTCTAAAATCATGAGATGAAATTTGGACAAGCCTCTTCCAAAAATTCTAGATGAATTTTTCTTGATCCGACTGGACTGAGTCCTAGCCTAACCAAGGCTTGTTCTAACTTGATTAGGACTTGACATAAATCCATTGGATGGGATTTGAAAAGGTTTTGTCCAAAATCCCATGAGATGGGAACCAGATAAGGATCAAATGTTGACCCAGTTTGCAGGAAAGAAGAGTATGCCATGCACCCCCTAGAATTTATCTAAGGGTGCACGTCCATATGGGATTTTCATGAGGAAGAGAAGGCCATGCCCCTTATGGTGTGCACCCTTATGGATATGTATGGAGGCATCCCATTCAAATCAAGTTTGGATGGATCAAAAGTTTGAATAGTTCAAACTCTAGGGAGATGATTGTCCCCTGCGCCAATGCTTCTTATCTTAAAGGGTTCCATGCCATTTCTCCTTATTTTTGTGCAACAAAAATCTAAAAAGGGGGTGTGGGGCATGGAGATCATTGGAGAGTCCTTTTGCATGTTGGCTTTGACCTGTTCAAAGTCATATGCAAAAGGACCCTTGACTAGGTCAATAAATAGGGTCCTGCACAAGCTGTTATGCATCACGATTTCTCTATGGTGAAGTTCTACCAAAATCTCCATCTTCATTCCTCCCTTATCTAATCCTCTCCCTCTTCTCTATGCCCAAGAGTTGGGCAAAACCTGCGAGCAAAGATCAAGTTCCATTGGTGCGAAGATTAGCGAGAGACGATGGTGTTCATGAGACGAACGTGCAGCCCTCAATGTTTGATTTGAAAGCTCTATGGGAAGATATCAAATCTGATCTTTAGAGATCAAATCCAGAAGGAGGAGACTTCTAGATCTAACCTGAGTGGATATCGATAGAGGTCGGGCATGTGCATGGCTCGATCAGAACCTCGGATCAGTCGTTAGATCATTACAATGGATAAACAATTTATTTGATCAGGTGATAATTATTATCACTATTTTTATTTTTATTTTATTTCTAATTTTATATCAATCTAATCAAATCTGAGAACTCTCAGATTTGATCAAATCATAGAAAATTTTTAAAATTATTTTGCTACAAATCTGATCCGATCAAATACATCCTATGGCAAGAAAATCCAATTTCTTCTTCACTCCAGTGGCTACAAATTGGCACTGTTCACTCTCCATCACTTAATGAAGATACAAAAGCTTTCAAAAGGTGAAAAATGCAAGAAAAATCAAGCAAATACTCTATCCTAGTGAAAAACCATCTTCAAGCAAAAGAAACATTCAATTCAAGCTCAACCACCTCTCTAAAGCTTATTCAAGTCTTCATTCACGCGAGAAGAATCTAAAAAGCTTCTTCCCTTCTTGTGTAAAGTGTATTTAAAGTTCTATTGTGCCCATTAAAGGGGTTAATCTTGTATTTTATTGTCTTAACTCTTAAACTCTATTTTCATTGTCCTGTTTTAAGTTTTGGAGGTTCTGAAACTTGGAAAAGGTGATCCAAATCTTGAATTGAAGTGTATTAGGTTAGCTTGTACTTGAAAAATAAGTGTTCTAGCTTGGGATAGCTAGGATCAGAGGTATCACTATTGTATTCATTTTGAATACATTTAGTGGATTTGAATTTTCAAGTAGGAGCTTGGAGAATGGATGTAGATGCAAGGTTGGCACCGAACCACTATAACCTTGATTGTTTGTAGTGTATTAGCTTGCTCTCTAACTCTATTTCTTTATTTTCTTGCATATTTGCTTTTTATTTCTCTACTTTGCTTAAATCAGCCACTGCACATTACTTGTTTATCTTTTCATAATTTTATGGTTCATATTCACTTAAAAATTTTAAAAACTCAATTTGCAACCCCCCCCTGGGTTATATAGCTGGGCAACAATATGTAATTTTTTTGTTGTCCATGTATTATTGTAACAATATGTAATGATGTCACAATAATCTTTTTTTATTGATAAATGATAACCATCTTTGACTAAAAGGCCAATAGAGATCATATTCATTATAAACGATGGATAATAGTAACAATCACTCAAAATGATAATCTTTGTTTTGAAAACAAGCTCGGCAATTCCTAAAGCTAGGACTGGAATAGGACTTTCATCCACAACATATAGGAATCTCTCACTATTTTTAAATTTTCTACTTACCTAAAGTTCTTGCAATGAATTATAAATATGTATAGGACTATCGGTATCCAATATCCAAGTAGTAGAATCATAAATAGAGAAATTACAAGGTATTATCATATAACATCCTTGATAAGCAACTCCTTACTCTTTTCTCTTGTTTAGCATGTTGGGGTCAAAGGAAGTAAGATATTGAGGATAATTCTTCTTCTTATGACCCTACTTCTCATAGTAAAAGCACCTACCTAATTTTGGTCAACCTTGGAGTTTTTATTTTGATTGGACTTAGAAGCCCCAGCATGAACCTCTTCGTGCAGCTGAGCCATATTCAACTTTCGATACTTACTATCGAAGTTTGGTCCCATAAGTATATTACTATCTGATAGTGAATGAAGCAACTAGGGTTTAGCCTTAATCTAAAAATAAAAGAGAATAAAGATCTATTAGCATATAAATTATTTTAAGCCTAAAGATTTGAACTTTAGTCTAAAGGTTCTCTCACTATTTTATACGAATTGGTAGCCTCTACCTCCAATTCAAGAAATTACTTTAATTCTCTAGTAGGTACTAGAATCCACACAGACTGCATACGGATTCAAGAAAAGCTTTGGCTAACCCATGTGCATCTATGGATAGATTCTTAATTAATTATTTTTTAAATAATTTCTAGTATTAGGTTTTGTCCCAGGCTCCTTTTCAGTAGGCTTTGGCCTCCACTGAAAGATCTGGTTAGGTCCAACCATTAACATGACTGATTTCAATGCATCAAACGAATGATGACTAAGCCCGAGGAAAGTTCTAGCCAACCTTATCACCATTCAAAGAGGGCAACCTAATCATTATATGATGAATGATAATTCTAATATCTCGATGAACACCAGGCATAAGGCGCATTCAATGTTCACCCAGACTATTGGATCCATTACTAACTACCTTAATGGGAGGCTATGATTTAGTTATCCCCATAACTTTATCATTTTAAGGACCTAATAATTTAGAGAATTTAATTTATTTATGATTTGAAGATAGAGAAGATATGGACCAAATTGCTTTCCTTCACCAAGTCAAATTCTTCCATTGACTTCTCTAAGTCATTGATGAGAACTGTGATCAGTTTCAGTCCATGGGCACCTATATCAGTCTTATTGAACAAAATTAGTCATACTGATTTATCTATGTGACATAGGTTAGCATGAATTAATGAGAAATCTAATTAAAAACTAACTAACCATATTGGCTAGGTAAGTGAGATTGGTGGGAGGGTCTGCCAAAGCTTGCCTTGGGCACCATCAAAAATGGCCGAATAAGTAGGCTGCCAATTAAAGACCACCAATCTAGAAATGCCAGACTTATCTTAGACACCAATTAGTTTATCAGTTTTAATTTGATCTATCTAAAGGCTCGGGCTGGATCATTGAGCCATGATTAGGTCCATTTGATAAAATCAAATATATGGACTATGATCAACTACAATTACTGAACTAATCTATAAAGAAGAATTGACCTAATTCTAATTAATTATTAATTAAGTTTGATCAATTTCTTAACTCAGTCTATATTTGATTCTAACCCTAAGTCTAATCCAGTTAATGACCTGATCTACTAATCCATTAACCCATGATTTATGAAATTGACTTAGGATCTTCAATTCACAAACTTAGATCTTAAACAACACTTAATTCTCAATTAAGTTCAAGACTAATGGGTTGGGGCTCGAAATCTCAGAAAAACTTTCTGATTTCAAGGTTTTGAAATAGTTTCAAATTATAAATAATTTGCATTGAATCATATTCAATTTAGGGTTTCAAATCTGAATTATTTCAATATATAAAACATATCCTAAGATTTTGAATCTAAGATTTTGCAGAAAGTAAGTTTTGAATCTAAATTCTATAAAATATATATATCACATGTATAAATTCCAGATTCAAATCAAAAACACATATCTAATATATGTAACAAAAGGATCCAAATCTAAAACATGAAACACATCATTTAGATCTTTTCTAAATGATCAAAAACTAGATCAAAATCTAATTCATTTTAAATCTATAATTAAAAAATAAATCATAAATTAATTTAGATCTCATCTAACTTACTTATAATTTAGATTTTCAAATCAGCATATACTAGGATAATCTCTCCATCGTAAATGGTAAACCTCATAGCAAAACAATCTTATAATTAGTATATGCAACCTTAACATTATTTAGATCTCATCTAAATAATTAAAAATAGATCAAAAATTTATTTATTTTATAATTAAAATTAAAAAATAAATCATAAATTAATTTAGATCTCATCTAACTTATTCATGATTCAGATTTTTTTTAGATCTACACATACTAGGACAATCTTTTTATTGTAAGGGATAAACCTTATAATAAGACAATCTTATAATCCATATATGCGATCTTATAAATTTATTTTTAAATTTTTAATATATATATATTATCATGTCATAAAGAAATCTTGCTCTAATACCACTGTAGAAAAATTATGTAGGATTTCATGCATGCCTTTCGAATTTTTTTTAAAAAACAACAAGCAAAAGACTTAAGATTAATCTTATTAATCTATATATGCACATGATTAAATCATTAAATACCTACATTTAGGATCTATAACATGATAAGATGCATAATTAAATCTAAAAAATACAAAGCAAAAAGGTATTTATCACATCAATACCGATCTAGATCAAATATAGATGTAGAAGAGATCGAATCTCTTTATCTTAGCATGGGTTGAGAATACCGCTACTAATTTTTGTAGATTTGATCATTGCTCAAAACTGTACAGGATGTCTAGCCTCTACAGATTGTCCACATGAGGCTCCTATGCTAATTGGACATTCGTCGATTGAAGATCTATGCAAAGTGCTAGCTTCTTGCAGATTCCTTTTGATGGTTGATCTAATTTCTATTTCTTTGAATCTCTTGGATCCTCCAAGAGATGAAAAATTGGAGGAGGATTGATGGAGAAAACCTATTCTCTAATATCTTAAAATATCAAGAAAAAAAAGCACATAAAGAAATCCTAAGAGAAGACCTTTCTTCTCTTCTTTCTCCCAACAGGACATACAAAAGTGTTGTCCTAAATAAACCCTCATGCCCCATGAATATTAGCGCTCCAATACCCACGCCTCAACCATCTTTTCACGTTGAAAATCCTCACCAATTCATAAGCCAAGACTTCTTTTAAAAAGGGAGGCATAAAGAGTTTTCTTCTAGGTCAAATACCTAGAAAGGAAAAAGTCAAAAGGAGGCAAGTATAGGGGGCATGCAACTCTTGGACACCTCCTATTCTTTCTAGGCATGGGCAACAAATTTTTCATGTAGAAAATACTTTCTTTTCCATGCAATAATCAGATCCAATCTAATTAAAAATTAGGCACCACAAAAAGGAGTTTTGGGATTAAGAAACTCTATCAAATAGAGTCAAATTTTATTCCAAAACTAACAAAGAAGGGCATGCATGGGGTCCTTTAGGCAACAGAAAAATTCACGTAAACATTTGAATAAGGGGCATGGGGCTTGGGGATCTTGGCACAAGGAAAGAGGGAGAATCCTAGTCCAACTAGGACTCTCCAATTTGACTAGGTCAAACCTAATCTAATTCCTATTCTAATTAGAATTGGTGCAATCTAATTAAGGATGATCTTAATCAAACTTGACTTACATACCAACTTTGCAAGTACTTGACTGCACTAATAATCTTCCATCACTATATTAGAAATATAGATAGTCCGGCACCAAAATATAGTAAGTTACTTGCAAGTCACTGTGGTGATCTCAGGTTGGAGAGATATTTATACCCATAGCCTTTGCTAGCTACTCTTAATAGCAGAGTGCTATATTGATCACGTTCAGTATAGATGTACTCCTATATCTTATCTGAATGCTATACTAGTATCTTCACATAACTTGATTGTGAGGATAATCAATGCATATAGCATACAGCAACCTATTCTCGATAAGTTATTGTCTTAATTAATAATCTATTATTTGGCCTCATTCTGCACCCACTTCAGCTCTAGAGAGCATTGACAAAGAGATCGAAACCTATCCTAGATCAGTATAGTTTGAATAGTATTCTATGAAAAGGAATTTAGTGATGGAACCACTCAAAAGAGATTAGCAAACCAAAGTTCGATGTCGACCGTAACAACTCCCTAGAAGGCTCCATCGAATAGGGTACCCACTATGCTACCCTTCAACTTCCTCTAGTCCTTAGGAAGGATGATTCCCCTTGCCAACTCTTGAATGACCTTTGCATTGTGTTGCCCAGAAATACAACCCAAAAGAGGGGGTGAATTAAGGTTTAAAAAGCTTTTTCTAATTTAGAGCAATTATGTGCGCTACTTAAATAAGTTAGAAGTGTATGCGGTGGAAGCTATAAAATGGTGAATAAAAATTCAAAGCAATAATATAAGATATGAGACCATTCAAAACATACCAGACAACCAATTTATAGTGGTTTTTTGTTAGCTTAATACCTACATCCACCCTCCAAAAAACCCACTTGGGATTTTCACTATAATCACCAATATTATAGCGAGATTATTTTTCAGATTCATAATTTTAACCTAGTTGGTTTTGCTGGATTACCAACCAAAACCTATCCTTAAGCCAATCCTAGACTTGTACAAATCCAATTCAAGGCTTGGATGAACCCATCCCCTGAATTTTAATCCCAATTGAAACTAGTTGCACAGAAATAGTAGAGTACAAAAATTCAAGCCTAACTTTATTAAAAATAACTCTTTGGTTATTTAAAATTATTTGTAATTTTTTAGAACTATAGATAAATTTTTCAAATAAGGGCTTGTATTTTTCAACTTCTTTTCTTAGGTTCTAATTTTCTTTATAGACAAATTCTTTCTCTTTCAAAACTTGATTTAAAGATTTAATATTTTTATTTTTCAAGGTAAGCATTTTAAGTTCATCGATTAAGTCATAAAATATTTTTTGCAACTCATCGAAAGTAAATTCAGATTGAGTTTCAGTTTTTACCTCTTCTTTTTGAGCCATGAGGTAAAGATTCATCATTTCTTATGCCTTCTTATCCGAGCTTGACTCTTTACTTTCACTCCAAGTGGCAATCATCATCTTTTTCTTAATTTTCTTGGAAGATTTCTTTAGTAGGGGACAATCCATCTTGAAATGCCTCGACGTCTTGCATTCAAAACTTGTGGGTGGCTTCTTCTCTTTATCTTTCTCTCTTTCTTTGCTTAGCTCAATCTTAGATAATGGTCTTCTTCGAAAGTTTGGCCTCTTCTTCTTTATGAAACATCTAAAGTTTTTTATTATAAGGGCCAACTCATCATCTTCATCTCCTTCCTCCGAGTCCTCAATCTCCTCTTGTTCTTTGGCTGTTGACTTAAGGGCTATTATCTTCTTCTTCTTCTTGGTATCTTCTTCTAAGTTTTTTTTCATGGTTAACTCATGTGTCATGAGAGAATCAATAAGTTCTTCAAGTGGCAAGGTATTGAAATCTTTTGCTTCTTGTATGACTGTCACCTTTGCCTTTCAAGCTCGAGAAAGAGATCTAAGAATTTTTCTCATAAGATCACTGCTAGAATAGGATCTTCTCAAACTCTTAAGATCAGTTATAATATCAGTAAAATAATTAAATATTTTAGTTATACTTTCAATTTGTTCCATTTTAAATAGCTCATACTTATGCATCAATATTTTAATTTTAGATTTATTTACTTGGATGGTACCCTCATAAGTAACCTCAAGCCTATCCCATATATTTTTGGTAGAAAAATAGATAGAAATCTAATTAAATTTATTTGTATCAAGTGAACAATAAAGCACATTCATTGCTTTAGTGTTTAATTGAACTATTTTCTTATCAATGTTATCCCAATCTTTTTCTAGTTTTGAGAAATATTACCATCAATAGTGATAGTGGATGTGTGTGGTCCATTGATTATGATACTCTATAGGTCATAATCAAGTGCTTGAATAAATATGCATATGCATGCTTTTCAATATATATAATTTGAATCATTAAATAAAGGAGGTCTGTTGGTGGACTATTCTTCAGCAAGAGAGACATTCCATTGGATTGTCATCTTTATCTTTTGCTCCACATCATAAGATACACAAGTGAATGAGAGTGCTTCCTTTGATACCACTTATTGCATAGGGATACAACCCAAGTGAGGAGGTGAATTGAGTTTTAAAAAAAAAAATTCTAATTTAAAGCAATTAATTATGTACACTACTTAGATTAAAAGTGTATGTAGTGGAAGCTAAGAAATGATGAGTAGAAATTCAAAGCAATAATGTAAGAAGATGCTAGGCAATTCAAAATACACACAAACAACTAATTTATATTGGTTCAATATCAGTCCAACACCTATATCCACTCTCCAAACAACCCACTTAAGATTTCTACTATAATCATGAAGATTATAGCAAGATTATTTTGTATGTTCACAATCCTAATCCAATTGGTTTTGTGGGATCATCAACCAAAATCTATCTCAAGCCAATCATGAATTTATACAAATCCAATTTAAAGCTTGGATGAGCTTATCCCCCAAGTTTTAATCTCAATTAAAACTAATTACACAGAAATAATAGAGTATAGAAATTTTAAACACAAACTTAAACTCCTTGAAGAGCAGATTTTGTATCGTTGATGCATAAGTTGAGAAGTTTGGAAGCTTTTGAATTGAATGCTATCTTGTTCCTCTTGAGGAACACTTGATTGCACAAGAAGGCTGGTGGTTGGAGTTGAAAACTCTTCTTAATTGCTCACTTAATGCTCACTAAATTTTTGGAAGTAAAAGTACTGATCTCTTGTGTTCTACTTGCTTTCCTTTTGATCTCTGCCTTTAATAATGCCTTAGAAACCCATAAAACTTTGTTAATATCACTAAAATTGGGTTTATGGCCATTAGAGCTTAAGAAATAGTTGTTTGAAGTTTTTTTGCACCTTTCTAAAAACTAGCCGTTAAAGCTATTGGGCGCAAGGGAGTCAATTCGAGTAGATCTTGAGTCAACTCAAGATCTTCATTAGTTGACTCAAGATCTTCGAGAGTTGACTCAAGCACTATGCATCAAAAAGCTACTCTCTATCTTTTCTAAGAGAGTCGACTCAAGAACTATGCTGGCGCTATTCTACATCCCAGAGTTGACTTGAGATCTACTTAATTGACTCAAGGACTGTGCTAAAGCCTAAAATTGTGCCATAGTCGACCCAACTCATCCATAAGTCAACTCAAGGTCTTCTTTACTTGAAAAATTCATGGCTTAGCCTTTGAATTCTTATTTTTTTGGTTCTTCAAGGTGAAAATCTTGAACATCATTAAGATAAGGTCCTAGTTTTCTGCAAGCTCTCCTCAAATGCTTAAAATAACTCATTAGTATCAAATATATACTCAAATATTTTGCTATTCATCAAAACCAAACATAAAGTCAATGCATTGCCTAGTGTAGAGGCCAAAGACTTTACAGTCCACCTAAGGTTATGGTCATCAGCCTTGAAAGATGGTAGTTGACAAGGATGTGATGGACCCATGATGTGATGGATTGGACAACGACTAGATCTCCACCATAAACTCGATCCGAGGGCTTTCAACTATGCCTCAATGAGCTTGAGAGGTCAAGGTGCCACGAGCTCTCTTGGTAGGCAAAGCCAACCCAACTTCCACTATCTTTTGCTTGGTTGCAACAGCTTTCTTCAGCAATGCCTTGTCCGTTGCATCTACATAGACAAAAACAAAGTTAGAACTCATCAATTCTGGATTAAATAATAGAAAATGGGAAAGTCCTTACCCCAAGGCTTGGCCGCAATCTTCTTGACCAAGAGTTCTTGAACAAGGGAAACCTCAACATGACATAAGGCCTCCAATGCCTATTGCTTAATGCTAGTGTGGCTCAGATCCAAATTTAGGGCATTTTTGGGGATGCCCCTAAAAGTATTGAATCCCAAGGACTGCTCGAACAAGACAAACAAGAAACAACCCTTCCAACTGTGGACTGAAGAAGGGCCTCCTGGATCAAGCAACAATTCTTTCAAATGAAAAAATACTACCAACCCTAATTAGATAAATGCTTTTTAAAAATAAAAAGCGCTCAAAAAAGCTCCATAATGGGCGGGACATCTTACAGAGCTTGGAGGAAAAGAAAATCTATGACGATCCACCATAAAGTATGGACCAACTAAGTAGGATTAAGGCAAAATTTATCTAGGAGGACAATAAAGGTATTGAAGCCCAAAAAAATCAAGCCATAAATCAGCCTGCAAAATCCTCTCTAGCTTAGCATAGAGAGCATCACGAAAACAACCCATCCTATTGGCAAGAATCATAGAGTATTAAATTGATTAAGATAATCTTGTATATTATGCAATAATTCAAAATCTTTTCTTATTGACAAGATCATACAACCAAGGATCATGAAGAATCAAGCCAATTAAGAAATTCTTTTATATACCACAATAATTTAAAATCTTTTCTTTGTTGGAGAGAATCATAGAGTATTACATTGATTAAGAGAATCTTGTATATTGTGCAATAATTCAAAACCTTTCCTTATTGGCAAGATCATGCAAATTAATGATCATGGAGAATCAAGCCAATAAGAGATTCTTTCATATAGTGCAATAATTCAAAATCTTTCCTTTACAGTATAAATGTATATCATTTTTTATAAAGCATTTCTTTTAATAATGCTGGCCCTATATACTATAAATTTATAATCAATGAATGAATTATGTGTGACATTTTTCCTTCAAATATCTTACCCGAATAATTTTATGGTATCAGAGCCACATATGTTTACTAGATTTTAGTCAAATCTAAAAGAATTTCATATGCTCGCAATTAAATGAATACTAAGATACTTGGTAGACACTCAAAACTTAGGATTATGGTACCTTAAGCAATCCTCAATTAATTTGATTAGATATTCAGATGCTAATTATGATGAATGTAAAATTGATAGAAAAAGTACTAGTAGAACATGCCAATTCCTAGGGTTAAATTTAATCTCTTAGTTTAGCAAAAAATAAAATTCGATAGCATTATCTATGATCAAGGTCAAATACGTTGCAGCTAAGAGTTGCTGTACTCCAATCTTTTGGATTAAGCAACAACTTAAGGATTATGATATCAAAAAAAAAAATTCAATAAGATGTGATAATACTAGTACAATAAACTTAACTAAAATTCCTGTTTAGCATTCTAGAACAAAATACATCGAAATAAAACATCATTTTATTATAGATCATGTGCAAAATAATGATATTATGCTTGAATTTATGTATACTGATAATTAATTGGTGGACATCTTCACCAAATCCTTAAGTGAGGATAGATTTAGTATGATTAGAGGAGAGTTAGGGATTTGTAGTCCTTTTTAGAATAGAGAACCAAATCCAAAAATCCCTTATTTTATCTTGATTTCTCATTCAATTCTATGTAAACTCTTCCTATTCTTGTTGATTTGAGTCATCTAAGATTGTTTGGAATTAATTTAAGATCAATTTGATCTGATTTCGTAAACTAAGATAGGGCTCTAGTCGACTCTTGCAAGAGATTGCAAGTCGACTTGTGGCTCAAGTTAACTCTCTCGGGATTTCTTGAGTTGACTCATGCATCGGGATTTTATTTTTAACTGATCACTTGAAAATCCTATTCACTTTTCTATTTCACTATTCCTCCAAGCCAACTCTTCCAAAACCTCTGTCGACTTATTTCCAACTTTCTAATCCTTCTTCCCATCTCCATTTTCCTCAGATCATGGGGTTAATCTTGAGGAATGAGTCCTAGAAAATGAGTGGCTGTCCATGCAAAGCATACTAGGACAGAGATATCATCTGAGCATAGAACCAAATCGAGGAATGACACCAAAGAGCACCGTGCTGTGGCTTCTTTCTCTCTCTTCCTACCTCCTCGGACTTCTATGGCCATCAAAGTCATCACCATCAGAACGAAGGTCAATTTTAACTTCTTGGAGCAAGAAAATTTCTGGATTGGGGGGTGGCTTCGATAGCAAGGCTGGAAGAAAATTTGTTCACTAGAGGTACCCACTTATCCGAGTCTTGTTAGAGAATTTTTTGAGAATCTGAGGGTTGGTGCTAGATCCATTAAATCTACTATAAAAGGAATATTGATTGTGTTAAGTGAAAAGAGATTGAAATAGTTTTTGGAGATGGCAAGGAGGGGGATCTGTATTCCCAGGTTGAGCAAGATGAGTGATGGTTTGAGATATATCTTGGAGAGGGAAGAGGTTAGTAACATAGATGTGAGCCGGATTTTCTTTCCAAAGATTAGCATATTTGATTGGATGATAGAGAGAGATGTTGTTGTGATGTACTACTTGATTTAAGGCACCCCAATGAACCTAGCACACATGATGCTAGAGCAAATCAAAGAAGCTGCAAGCAGGGCTAGAGCGTGTCTTTCATATGGCATGGTGTTCACTCTAATTTTTAGAGAGTTTGGAGTTGACCTAGAGGGGGAGGACTCCAGAGCCCTTATGCATTGAGATTGGTATAATGAATGGTCACTCCATTGAATGGGATATCATAAGTTGGATGGTGATTGGGTACAGATAGAATTGAAGCAGGAGCCAATGAGAGAGGATGATGATGAGGCTAGCCCAAGTAAGCCTCAAGATGATAGATAGCCCCAGATCCACCTTCATCACCTCTAGCAGCACCAGCAACACACCTCCATCACTATCAATAGCAGTAGCAGAGCCAGCACCTACTTCTCCACCATCTCTCCACACACCTCAAGCAGTGCATGATAGTTCAACAGCATTAGTTGATCATATCCTTCAGAAGCTGAACACCTTATTCTCAGACTTTAGGCAAGACATTCTACATCACCATGTGGAGCTTAGGCGGGACTTCCAACAATATTATGGCGAGCTCTGATAGGAGGTGAGATTGTTATCTCAACTTTTTAAGGCACTCGAGAGAGCTCGAATCAAAGGGTAGAGGATCCAAATACTATTTTAGAGCTAACTCGAGAGGTGGCATGGCTGAGTGGCAAGATCAATAACACCATCATTTCCCAGTAGGGTAGCACTGTGATCTTGAATTTGGCCATGAGACAACTGGAGTCACAGATAGAGATCCTCATTACCTGCATTTCACCCTCAAGACCTCAGCCTTCCCCTAGACAACCTCTCCAACCATAACCTCAAACTACCACCTCTATGCCTCCTTTAGTTCTGTAGTTAGGCCTGGTGTAGGATTCTCTTCTCTTCGCTTAGGGCCCTCTATGAGGACATGAAACATGAGAGCAGCTTGCTCCTCAACTAGAGTAGATTCCTCACATCACATCGAGTTTCCCCCTGGCGATGAGTAGATTGCTTAGGTTTAGGCTGCTCTACTTATCTATGCTTTGCTTGTTAGCTTTAGTTTTTTAGTTTTCTTTATAAATCTTGTATCTTGGATGATATCTTTGATGTATTGTTTAAAGAAGCTTTTTGTAAATAATACAAATTTTGTAATGATACATGTTTATGTAATGAAGAAATGACTTTAATACTACTTATGTCTTATAATAATTTCACTTATTTTGTATATTATTTAATTTTTGTTTCATTACTTTGTTGATGACAAAAAGGGGTTGAGATAAAGAATATTGAGCATAATTATTTAGAACCCTCTTCGAAATGCAAGAGTATAAATTAAGGGGGAGAGATATGAATATTGAAATGCATGAGCATAAATTAAAGGAGAGTAATTTAAGATAAAGCAACTCCTTGAAACATTGAAAGCCTAATGTCTTTATGAAAGGGGGAGAATTTCAAAATTTTGATACCTCATTTGAACCTGTAACCTAGCTCTAATACCAAGTATTAGGACCATAGACTCTAATGTACTTCCTAATTCACATTACTTGAAAATATTGTTCTTGATTCATTTAAGTAATATTTCAATCTAAAGTGAAAATCATTGGTTTGTGTATAAAGTTGGGTTTCTTATCTTTTTGATACACTTGCGATATATAAAAATTTTAAATGATGTGTTATGTTATTTTGAGCAATTTTTTTATTATTTATTAATTTTTATGCTCAATATTTTATCATCATTAAAAAAAGAAAGATTATTGATCCCAAGGAATAATTTTGATGATTACAAAATATTAGAGTATAAAAATATTCTAATGTCTTTGAAGTTTGCTTTGAGAATGATTTTGTAGGATGCTAACACCTTTGATAAGCTTTGAAATCACTTGGAAGAAGTTTGAACTAAAAAAAAATCAAGTTTGGAGATGAATTTAATAAAAAAAGCCTAATTGAGAGTAGCGAGTCGACTCATGATTTGGAGGAGTCAACTCTAGTACTTTCTGAGACTGGCATGCTAGTCTAGCATGTCTACGAGTTGACTCATAGATGCCACGAGCTACCTCTCTCAATGGGATAGAAAGTAGTTTTTTGGCACAACCTGCAAGAGTCGACTTATGGCTATGGTGAGTCAATTCTTCTTCTAGCAAGTCGACTCTCTCAGAAAGAAAAGAACGCTGAATTTTGAAGCCTTGAAGAAGAGCTGACTCTTGATCTGATTTAAACAAGTTGACTCTTGGACATTCACGAGCTTAAGCTTGTGAGTCGACTCCTGAACTTTTGATAGTTCAAATGACTAGTTTTACAAGAGGTCCTATTTCATTCAGAATTTTTTCTAATGGCTAGATTTCTTCTCCAACAGTCAAAAATGGCTAGAAATAGGTTCAAAGAGCATTAAACTTGCTAGAAATTCAAGGTAGACATAAGAAAAATTAAGTAAACAAAAGAGAGAATACTTCCAACGAAAAAGAAACCCAATTTATGCATTTATTCCATTCAAGAGAGCTCAACTATTTTCAAGTTAAATTTTCTTGAATTTGGTGAGGGCATTCAAGGAGAAAAGAGCGAGCATTAAGTGCAAGTATTTAAGTTTTCTCCAACCAAGCATCAATGACAACTATCAGCTCATTAAGGAGCTTTTCTTATGTTGTAAAATTTCTTTATTTTGAATTTTTTGTAACAAGTTTCAGAGGGACTGAAACTTGGGGAAATATTTGATCCAAACATGTTAATTGGATTAAGAGCCTAGGAAAAAGACTTATAAAGGTTTTGAATGGTTGATCTAGATAAAACTTATTGAGGATAAATTCCGCTCCCATTGAAGTCTAGTCTGATGATTAGCCTAATGCAACTGGTAATCACGGAAGAGCTTCAATCAGAAATTCTTCCTCCAGTGGCTGAACCCCAGCCAAACTTCTTTCAGATTTCAACCGAACTCCTTTCGATTTCTCCTTCAGATGGATTCCTTCAGGAGTCGAACTCCTTTCAGACCTCTCCTTCAGTCGGATTCCTATAGGAGCCAAACTTCTTTTGAAACTCCTTCCGGATCTCTCCTTCAGTCGAATTCATTCAGGAGTCGAACTCCTTCCTGACCTTTCCTTCAGACAGATTTCTCCAGGAGTCAAACTTCTTTCGGACCTCTCCTTCATATGGATTCCTCCAGGAGCCAAACTCCTTCTCCTTCAATTGGATTTCTCTAGGAGCTGAACTCCTTCCTGACCTCTTCTTCAGATGGATTCCTACAGGAGCCGAACTCCTTTCGGACCTCTTCTTCAAATGGATTCCTCTAGGAGCGAACTCCTTCTTCAGTCAGATTTCTTTAGGCGTCGAACTCCTTTTGACCTCTCCTTCAGATGGATTCCTCCAAGAGCCAAACTCCTTTCGAACCTCTCCTTCAGATTGGGATTCCTCCAGGAGCCGAACTCCTTCTAGACCTCTCCTTCAGTCAAATTCCTCCAGAAGCCGAACTTCTTCTGGACTTCTACTTCTGTCGGATTCCTCTAGGAGCCAAACTCCTTTCGTACCTCTCCTTCAGTCAAATTCCTATAGGAGCCGAACTTCTTTAATTTCTTCTTTAGTTGGATTCCTATAGGAGCCGAACTTCTTCCGAATTTCTCCTTCTATCAGATACCTTCAGAAGCCAAACACCTTCCAAACTTTTTTTTCAGTCGGATTCCTCCAGGAGCCAAACTCCTTTCAAATTTTTTCTTCAGTCAAGTTTCCTTTAGGAGTCTGAACTCCTCTGAAATTGATATATGTCAAAGCTCTTCACCAATCAACACCTGCTTCCTCCAAACTTTGACTATTAAATCTCAATGAATGGCCACATCACGGCAACGGACACCTCTCTCCATAACAAACTCCACGTAGCTCCGAGCGGCCCACTATCGGATGGTTACGGCCATCACTATCAGTCTACTATAGGCTCCGTCTATAAAAAGGACCCTCCAAATATATTTTCTCTAAGCTCTCTTCTTCTCTCCGTTCTTCCTTCTATCAGACTTGATCCTGTCAGAAGCCAAACACCTTCCAAACTTTTTTTCAGTCGAGATTCCTCAGGAGCCAAACTCCTTTCAAATTTTCTTCAGTCAAGTTTCCTTTAGGGAGTCTTGAACTCCTCTGAAATTGATATATTCAAGCTCTTCACCAATCAAACACCTGCTTCCTCCAAAACTTTGACTATTAAATCTCAATGAATGGCCACATCCACGGCAACGGACACCTCTCTTCATAAACAAACTCCACGTAGCTCCGAGCGGCCCACTACTCGGATGAGTTTACGCCATATCACTATCAGTCTAACTATAGCTCCGTCTATAAAAAGGACCTCCAAATATATTTTCTCTAAGCTCTCTTCTTCTTCTCAAAACTCTATTGAATTTTACCTAAGCCACTCTATTTTTATGGTCAGAAGAGCTGACTTGATCATCGGAGGATCATGTCGGAGCCACCACCATCGACTTCAGCGAAAATTTTATTTTGCAAGTCACCGATGGCGACCTCTTCTTTTTTGACTCCAGCTCGATCCAACGTCAACCAGATTCTACACCAACAGATCTGGTGCTAGAAGGAGGGGCCCTTTCTTTTTGAGGTATTCTTATTCTTAAAGGAGTGCTTAGTCGATCCTATGGATCTTCTTCTTCAAGGTCCATCTCCATCCTCTCCCTTAATCCTGAGAAATGCCTTCAAAGAGGGCGACTATCTAGAGATCTACCACTTCTGCCATCATATCTGGGCCAGATCCATCTGTCCCTACTCCATCATCGGCACTTCAACCTCCTCCTCCATCGATGGTCGTGGTAGATCTGAAGTAGTTCAACCTACTGATGCAGCGAGTTCAGGACCTCACCAAGATGGTGCAGGCCATGCGACAGCCTTCAACAGTGATTCTATTAGAAAACCCACCATCAGGATATCAGGAAATGGTCTCAAGAAGGAGCACTTGGGTTAGCATACCCATTGCCCCTAGGAAGAAGAAACAGAGAGCAGAGGATTCTTGCTTGGATCATAATTCCTCTTTGAAAGGAACCTTCCCCATCCACTGTCGGAAGCCTTCCAAGATCTACGATCGAGATGACATCCTCGATCAAAAATTATGAGAGATGGACCGATGGATTGAGGAACTCCACCACATCACCTCGGTTCACTATGACGACGTCTGCACCGATCTCCCTTTCTCTCCCCAAATTATGCAAGAGCCCATTCTGTCGAGCTTCAAGCTCCTCCAATTTGAAAGCTACGATGGAATCTCTGATCTAGTTGATCATCTAAAAGAACTTTCGACCATGATGCTCTCCATGGCGCATCCACCAAAGATAGATATTTCCATTTTCTACCATCTAAGAAAAGGAAAGCACAAGAAACCGTACTTGATTGAAGCCAGGTATGATCTTCTTCTTGATCAGATGAGCATTAGTTTATGGCTCATTTTGTTAGTAGCCGACATCACCGCCGAGGTTTGAATTCCCTAATGAATATTAAGCAAAAGGTGGGAAAATCCATCCGGCTTATGTCATCTGATTTAATACCACTGCATGAAGGTCCGAAATTTGATAGTCATTAAGCTGCGTGGGTGCTTCAGAAAAGAATGATTTGCATTCTCCATGGAGAGAAGTATCCCAAGACTTTACTGATCTACTAGCTCGGGCTGAGGATATGCCCTGAGTGAAAGAAGCCTCAAGCTTGAAGGATGAGGAAGCCCAGAATGAGTAGGAGAGAGGAAAGAAGAAGTAGCATAATCCACCATTGATGGAGGGCCAAATGAAGTTCGACCATGCTCAGGGAACCCCTCCGAGTGCAAGGGAGCCCAAACTCTCCCTCAAGCTCGTCATCAAAGAAGCTCCGACAGAAGGGCATGAAGAAGTTCTTTCCTTGGAAGGTTCCACAACTACACCTCCTTTAATGCTTCTAAAGCTCAAGTTTTTATAAAAATCAAGAATCAACTACCAAGATCAGAAGAATTACGATCTCTCCTAAATAAGTGCAATCGAAGCAAGTACTGCCTCTACCATCGTGACCACGGCCACAACACTGAAGAATGCATTTAGCTCCAAGATGAAATCGAGGAGCTCATCAGGAGAGATCGACTGGGTCGATTCCTTAGATATCGGTCTAAAGCAAGAGTAGATCGGCTAAGGATGCTGCCACAGCTAGAACCATCAATGAGGGAGTAACAATAAGAAGATTTGACGATCTCTTAATCATCATCAATACTATCTCTAGCGGCTTAGTACTTCAGCGAGTCCATTCTCAGTCTCAGAGCCAGGAAAAGCTTGCCCCAAATTGGAAGGCTCATATGAAATAGAGGGAGGTCTCCGGCCTGAAACTTATCGCCTGAAGGAGCTTGGAGCAAGAACGCTCCGCACCACCTAAAATTCAAATATTCTGAGATGTACACTCGTAATTTTTTTTAAATAAAACTCCTCCATTTCAATATTATATTCTTTGATATGTGATGACAGAAAAGAAGCAATCAATAGTGGCCATATTTAATAGAAGAGAACCTTCATTCCTAATATGAGCAATCGAAGTCCTTCAACCTCGGTTAGAGATAAGATCTCCCCCAAGCTCTAGTCAATAGAAGATAATATCTCTTCAATCTCGACTGGAGATAAGATCTCTCCCAAGCTTCAACATCTACGTCAATAGGAAAATAAGATCTCGTTCAACACGATTGGAGATAAGATCACTTTTTCGAGCTTCTACATCAACACGGAGATAAGATCTTCTTCAACCTCGATAGAGATAAGATCTCCACCCGAGCTTCTATGTCAACAGAAGATTTAGATCTCCTTCAACTTGACGACAAGATAAGATCTCATCGAAGATCTACGTCAATAAGAGATAAATTCATTCAACCTCGACTTAAGATAAGACTCCCCCAAGCTTCAATGTCTACGTCAATAGGAGATAAGATCTTCTTCAATCTTGATTGGAGATAAGATCTTTCTCGAGCTTCAACATCAATCTTCAACAGAAGATAAGATCTCCTTCAACCTCAACTGAAGATAAGATCAATCCTGAGCCTCAATGTCAATCTCAACAGGAGATAAGATCTTCTTCAACCTCGGCTGGAGATAAGATCTTCCCAAGCTTCAACTTCAACGTCAACAGGAGATAAGATCTCCTTCAATCTTGGCTGGAAGATAAGATCTCTTCAACAGGAAATCTCGGCTGAAGATAATGAATCTCTCCGAGCTCCAACATCAATGTCAATAGGAGATAAGATCTCCTTCAACCTTGGCTCAAGATAAGATCTCCTCCGAGCTTCTACGTTAATAAAAGATAAGATCTCCTTCAACCTCGGCTGGAGATAAGATCATTTCGAGCTTCAACTTCAACGTCAACCTTGGCTGAAGATAAGATCTCCCCCCAAGCTTCAACCTCAATGGTGTAGAGCCCGAAAAAGGACTTCGACAGTCATCTTTTTTGTACTCCCTTCCTTCGAATATCAAACTCGGAAGTGGGGGGATTATTATTGGAAATAAATTCCACTCCCACCAAAGTCCAGTCTAATGATTAGCCTAATGCAACCAGTAATCACGAAAGAGCTTCAATCGAGAATTCTCCCTCCAACGGCCAAACTCCAATCGAACTTCTTTCAAACTTCAACCGAACTCCTTCCAATTTCTCCTTCAGATAGATTCCTCCAGAAGCCAAATTTCTTTCGAACCTCTCTTTCAGTCAGATTCCTTCAGAAGCCAAACTCCTTTTGGACCTCTCCTTCAGTTGGATTCCTATAGGAGCCAAACTCCTTCCAGACCTCTCGTTCAGATGGATTTCTTCAGAAGCTAAACTCCTTTCGGACCTCTCCTTCAGATGGATTACTCCTGGAGTCGAACTCCTTCTTTAGTTGGATTCTTCTAGGAGCCAAACTTCTTTCTGACCTCTTCTTTAGACGGATTCCTCTAAGAGTCAAACTTCTTTCGGATCTCTCCTTCAGTTAGATTCCTACAGGAGCCAAACTCTTTTTGGATCTTTCCTTCAGATGGATTTCTCTAAGAGCCGAACTCCTTCCGGACCTCTTCTTCAAATGGATTCCTCTAGCAACCAGATGGACTTTATAGATCTCCATCTTTCCATCTATGCCTTTTTTCTTTTTGAAGATCCATTTACACCTAATGGGTTTAACCCCTTCGGATGGGTCAACTAATGTCCACACATCAATGACCTTCATGGACTCTATTTTAGATTACATGGCCTCAAGTCATTTTTTGGAGTTAGATCTCTACATAGCATCCATATAGATGATCGGATCCTCATCGTTCTCATCGAGTTTGATGGGATCACCATCTTGGATCAAGAAATCATGTAACTATCCAGATGATATGGTACTCTATCGGATCACCTTAATGGTGTAGGTACAGTGCACTCTGAATTTGATCTAATCAAATCTGACATAGGTTCAGCTATAAGTGTTGGTTTTTCCACCAATTGAATTTCATCAAGTTCAACCTTAGAGACAATAATTCCTTTACCAAGAAACTTCTTTTCTAAAAATATTGCCTTAAGGCTGACGAACACCTTTTGTTCATCAGCATGATAGAAATAGTATCCTTTGATTTTTTTTGGGTACCCTATGAATGTACACTTATCAAACCTAGGTTCAAGTTTGTTTGTAACTAACCATTTAATATAAGTCGGACACCTACAAATCCTAAGGTGTGAAAGTGCTGGCTTACATCCTGTCCATATCTCATATGAGGTTTTAACTACAGACTTACTTGGAACCCTATTTAATAGATAACAAACCGATTCAAGTGCATATCCCCAAAAGGATATCGGCAAGCTAGTAAAATCCATCATGGATCAGACCATGTCTAATAGAGTTCGATTCCTCCTTTCAGACATACCATTATGCTATGGTGTTCCTGAAGAAGTCCATTGGAAGAGAATCCAATTCTCTCCTAGATATATGAGAAACTCATCAGAAAGATATTTCCCTCCTCGATCAAATCAAAGAGTTTTAATACTCCTTTTAGTTTATTTTTCTACTTCACTTTGGAATCATTTGAACATTTCAAAAGAATCCAACTTATGTTTTATCTGATAGACATATCCATATCTGGATTGATCATCTATGAAAGTAATGAAGTAGACATATCCACCTCTAGCACTTATGCTCATTGGTGCATATACATCAGTATGTACTAGTCCTAAGAGCTCAGTGGCTATCTCACCTTTTTTTAGTAAAAGGTGACTTGGTCATTTTACTAAGAAGATAGGACTCATAGGTTGAAAGTGATTCACAATCACTGACTTCAAAAATTTCCTCTTGAGTCAACCTGTTTATCCTATTCTTATTTATGTGACCTAGGCTATAGTATCATAAATAGATATCTGACATACTATCTAATCTAGGATGCTTGCTAGTGGAATAGAGTACGTTAACAGGTTGTGATAATATATACACACCATTGTTCAAATATCCATAGAAAATAGTAACACCATTCATAATGATTTTATAAACTTGTTTTTTTGTTGAAATTTCATAATCATTTTTGGCCAGAAGGCCTATAGAAATAATATTTAAAAGAAACTGGGACAGAAATGATAATCACTAAGAACAACGATATGGGACTCAAATACAAATTTTAGAATTTCTAAAGCTAGAACTGAAACTGATCTTCCATCTCCAACATTCAGGAACCTTACACCTTGCTCGAATCTCCTACTAACCTACAAACCCTGCAATGAATTACAAATATAGTATGGGCTATCGGTATCCAATACCTAGTCAATAATATCACAAATAGAAAAATTACAAGAAGTTATCATATGAATACCTTGCCTAGCAATAGCTTGCTTCTTTCTCTACCTGTTTGAATTCAGAGAGGCAATGTACTGAGGATAGTTTCTTTTTCAATACCCCCACTTCTTGCAAAAGAAGCATTTTGCTTGACTCTTATCGGGCTTGATCTTTTTGGTCTAGCCCTGCATCGGTGTCCCAGCCTGAACTTGCACTTCTTAGCTTTCTTCTTCTTATTCTTCTTTTCTTTCCTAAATAGTCGAGAACCAGAAGATGAACCTTCCACTAAGTTCACCGACTCCTTGTGGAGTTGGTGATCCTTCACAAAGTTCTGAAGTAACCCGAGTAATCCATGGTAGTCTACTTCAGGGTTTGTCATTTTGAAATGAGTAAGAAATGGGAGAAAGAACTTGGGCAATGAGTTCAGTATTGCATTCTTTCTAAGTTGTTTATGCAAGAAAAAATTGAGCTTGCTCAAACGCTCTATCAGCTCGATCATATACAATACATGATCAGTGACAAAGACACCATCTCACATTCTGGAATTGAAGATGGCACAACTAGTCTTATGCCTCTCCATGTCATCGGGTGTACAAAAAGAATCCTCCAACACTTGAAGCATGTCCTTTGGTTGAGCTGTCTCAAATCTGTGATTGAACTCATCGCTCATGGCAGCCAGCATGATGCAGCGCACCGTGGTCCGATCACTGAGCCATTTTTGGTAAGTATCTCTTACGTACCACGTGCATTAGCAGCTGGCTCCTCAGGTATAGGATCCGTCAGCACATATAGGATCTATTCATGCTCCAGGACTATCTTCAACTTTCGATACCAGCTACCAAAGTTGGGTCCAACCAACTTATCATTGTCCAACAATGATCGGAGTGATAGAAAAGTGGCCATATCTGTATAAAGAAAAATCATAATCTAATTAGTAATTGATTGATTAAACCTAAAGATTTGGACTTTAATCAAAATATTCTCCCACTTTTTTATTCAAATTGATAGCCTCTACCTCCAATTTGAGGAATTATCCTAAGTTTTTAGTGGGTACTAGAATCCACATAGACTGCACACGAGCCCAACTTTGGTTGGCCAATCTATGTACATCTAAGGATAGGTTCATAACTAATTATTTTTTTAAATAATTTTTAGTATTTAAATTTTGCCCCAGTTCATAATCAGTAGGCTTTGGCCTCCACTGAAAAGGTCCAATTAGGTCCAACCATTAACATGACCATACTTGGTCCATCTAACCAATGAATAATTAGGCCCAACTTTGGTTGGCTAACCTAACCACTATTTAGAAAGATGTAGCCAAGAAATCATATAATGAATGATAATTTCATCAATCGATAAGCACCAAGTCTTTGGGCCTACAATGATTATCCAACTGATGGACCCATTATCATCCACTTAATGGAAGGCTATGATCTAGTCATCACCATAACTAATTTATTTTAAGGATCTAATAATTTTAGAAAATTTAATTTTTAAAGAAGATGGAAGGTCAGATGAACTAGCTTATCATGATTCTTCCACTGACTTCACCAAGTCAACTTAAAGAAGATCATTAATAGGCTAGTCAAGGAGCACCTAAATCAGTCATACTAAATTATCTAGCTAACATAGGTCAGCTCAAATGGTCAAGTAATCTGATCAAAATATAATTTCATCAAGAAGTCAGGTATGTTTGATCAGTGGGAGGGTCTGCCAAAGCTTGCCTTAGACACCATCAAAAATGGTCAGATAAGCGAGCTGCCAATTAAAGACCATCAGTCTGGTTTACCTTAGATATCAACTGATTTAATTAGTTTCAATTAGATCAATCTAATAGTTTGTACTAGACCTCATAGCCAAGAATCAAATTCATCTTGGATCTCGTTAAAGACATAGATTTGATCAACTACAACTATTGTAATTGATCTAAAGAATCCTTGACCTAATCTAAGACAATAATTAATTAGATTTACTTAATTCTCTAATTAAGTCTATTCTTCAATCTAACCCTAGGTCTAACCCAAATAATGGATCTAATCCCCACTAACCCATTTAACCCAATGTGTTATGATTTGTATCTTAGGATCTTCAATTTACAATCCTAGATCCTAATCAAATAATTTCTTAATTCTTAATTAAGTTTTGGGCTGAGGGTTGGGGTTTGACTTTTTGAAAATAATTTTTATGTTTGTAAAATATTTTTATAACATGATTCTATCAACCAAGTTGCATGTTTGATTTATAATCAAAATGCAAGTAACATAAACATGAATCTACTTTAGATCTAATCTAAATAGGTTCATGTAATTGAAATAGTTTCAACACCAATCAATCATAAATCAACTTAGATCAAATCTAACATATTTATGATGATTAAAATTAGATTAAAATACTTTTAATTAGATCATAAAATCTCTTAGATCTAATCTAAAATTTTATGATCAATGTTTTAGATCAGCACGTACTAGGACAATCTTTTCACTATAAGGGATAAATCTTACAGCAGGACAATCTTATAGCAGCCCGTGCAATCTAAAAATTTTATTTTTAGATCTAAAATTATTTTAAATTTATTAAATTATAAATAAAATTAGATTAAATCTAATAAATTTATGATTATGAATAGATCATCACGAACTAGGACAATCTTTTCACTATAAGGGATAAACCTTATAGCAGGACAACCTTATAGTAGTTCATGATATCTAAATTTTTAATTTTAGATTTAATAATTAGATTATAAATTAGATTTAATCTAATAAATAATCTAAACATGCTTAATAAAATCATGTAATAAGAATCTAGGCTCTGATACCAATTGAAGGAACCAGATCTAGGATTTCATGGATAGATCTTGAAAATTTTTCAAGATCAGACAGTGAAAGACTTAAATAAATTAAATATTTATTTAAATAAATATAAAAAATATTTTAAATTTAAGATTTATTACATGATCAAGATATTATATTAAATCAAAAATTAAAAATATAAAAAAAAGATTAACATGTTGATCTCATCAACATGTTACAATACTACATCTAATGCAGCTATAAAACCAATAGATCAGATCTATTACCTATGCAAGTTAGACGTTCTAACTTACTGATTCAGACTTGAGGATGAAGTTGGGAGCCGCACATGCGTCTAGCCTCTAGGAGTCATCCACAAGAGTCCATGAGCATGATCAAAAATCTCGATGCAGGAAATCAGCATAGTATGCTAATACTATGCTGATCTTTCTTCGATGGTCAATCAGATGCCTCCTTCTTCTAGATTTGGATTCTTCCAAAGAGAAGGAGGATAAGAGGTTTCAAATCTGAGACTCCCTTAGAAAATCCAAGGAAGAAGGAAGGAAGATGATGAACAAAGCAACCCTGGAAGAAGACCCTCTTCTTCTTCTCTTTGCTCCCACCTAGACACCTAGTTTGGTGTCTATGGAACTCCAATGCCCAAAGACTCACTCTCTTTGATTTTTGCACACCTCAAAGCTCTCTCAAAGGTCTATATTTTATAAAAATTATAGCCAATAATTCACCCTAAATAAAAAGATATGCAGAGTCCAAGTTTAGTCAAAAACTCAAACAAGAAAAGGACATAATATGGCAAGTTGTTGGGGCGCCCAACTCTTAGGCGCCCCCACCTTATTTCCTACCATGGACTAGCAATAGGCATGTACCAAAACTTCTTCTTTTACCATGGAATTCAGAGAAAATAAAGAAGGTGTGTGCAGCACAATTAGAAGGAGGTATTTTAGTTTATAAGGATTCTATCTCGTAGAATCCTAGAACAAAACTTACTTCTCTTTTTGACTTGGTCAACTACCAAATTATCATATGAAAAAAAGAGAAAGGGAGGAGGTGTGCATGAAGTTCAGGGGAAAGGATATTTCCATGAAAAATTCTAAAAAAATAGGTAGGGGGGGCATGGAGGGTTAAGGTGGCACAAGGTGGAATCCTGGCTCACTAGGATTCCATCTATGACTTGGTCAAACATGGTTTCTCAAACCAAATTAAATCAAAACCAAGTCAACTAAATAAAATAAAATTTTAACTCAATTAAGAACTTAATTAAATTAGATTAAATTTAATTTAATTTTGATTTAATTTTCTAATTAAATTAAAATATTGGGTCGATCGGAGTCCTAGTTGAACTAGGACTAGTTCTTCCCTGAACTTACCTTATCCAATAAGCCAATTGGACTTGATCCAATCCAACCCAAACTAAATCTAATTAAATCATATTTAACTAGACTTAATCTCAATCCTTTGGCTTAATCAAATTAAGCTAATTAGCAATCAAATTGCTAATCAATCCTCCTGCAATGCTTGCACTAAGTTAAACATTAATCGTATTGATTGTTTAATCCTAGAATGATTCTTAATCATTGATCAACCATCTGATCTAATCATGAGATCTAATATGTGTGACCTCATAGGTCTGAACCTAAGTCAGTAGCATAGGAACATATTCCTATACTAATCAAAGTAACCATCTGGCAATGGTATCCGACGGTCGGATAGATTGAATGTGTAGAACATCATCCTTAGAACCCATGTGGATATAGTTTCCATTTAATTCATCCCTTTGACCAAAATACTCGTAGGACACCTTAGAGTTCAACTATCAACTTTGATCAGATTGTCCACATTGTATTTTAAAATATCAAATCCATCTGATGGATTATCCTGGCTAAGGTTTTGCTATATTAAAATATAGTGATACATTATTCTCCAACTCTTGGAGTGGTCAATTCCATCTTGATCACACTCTAACTTCACAAGTATTTGACCTTGCCCAGAAACCTTTCATTACTGAATTAGAAATTTAGTTAGTCTGATGCCAAAGCATAGTGAGTTGCTTGCATGCTATTAAGGTGATCTCAGGTCTAAGGGACACTTATACCTATATCCCATCAGAGACATTCTCGAGAGCGTAATGCTCTGAAGTTGGTCACGTTCAATGATGATGTACCCATACATCTCATATGTATGCCATACCAGTGTCTCCACACTTGTTGGTTAAGAGAACAACCAACCTAAATGGCATACAGCGATCTATGCTCGATGGATGCTGTTGTCCTAATTAACATCCTATCATTTGATCGTGAACAGATTTAAGGACTAATCAATAAATTCTCTCTTTATTGAAGCTAAATAGTCCTACGGACTTCATCACAATAATGGAGTTCATTAGAAGATGAATACTTTTATGATGAAAAATATCAAAAATATATTTTATTTATTAATGAATCAATTATAGATACAATGCAGATCAACCATCAACAAGCTGACGATTGGCTTTGGGATACATTTTTCAACAACTCCCACTTATCCTAAAGCCACTCGGCATAGTATCTAATATCCATCTTTGACTTATGGTTGTCGAACTCCTTTATCACCAGGGCTTTAGTGAAGGGGTCGATCAGGTTCTCCTTTTCATTGATCTTCTGAAGGTCGACGTCACCTCTATCCATGATCTCTCGAACTTGATGGAAGCGGCGTAGAATGTGCTTTGTTCGCTGCTGTGCCTTCGATTCTTTCACTTGAGCAATGGCACCAGTGCTGTCATAGTAGAGCAGGACCAAATCATCAAGGAAGGATGCTACTTCAAGCTCAGTGATAAACTTCCTCAACCATATAGCTTCCTTCACAGCATCTGATGCTATGATGTACTCTACTTTGCAAACAGAGTCTACCACAGTATGCTGCTTAGGACTCTTCTAGTAGATAGTTTCACCATTTAGAGTAAAGATATATCCCAACATGCTTCTACTATCATCATGATCAGATTGAAAGTTGGAGTCTGTAAACCCCAAAAGTTTCAGATCTGACTCTTCATAGACTAACCATTGGTCCTTAGTATTTCTCAAATACTTAAGGATGGTTTTAACCACTTTCCAGTAATTTTTTTTAGGATCAGACTAGTATCTACTCATTACTCCTAGTGAGTATGCTACATCTGATCTCGTACATTGCAAGACATACATGATAGATTCCACTATCGAAGTATATAGGACTCTACTCATATGCTCTCTCTTCAGGAGTTGTCGAACAATCCTTCTTAGAGAGTGAAATTTTATGGCCTATCAGAAGATAGCCCTTTTTAAAATTCTTCATGCTGAACCTCTTCAGCATAGTATCTATGTACGTGAACTGAGATAACCCAAGCATCCTTTTATATCTATCCCTACAAATCTTCATCCCTAGGATGTAGGATGCTTCACCCAAGTCCTTCATGGAGAACTGTGATGACAACTAGACTTTTATTTCCTACTGTGCGGAGATGTCATTCTCGATTAAGAGAATATCATCTGTGTATAAGATAAGAAATACTACTGCGGAACCATTTACCCATTTGTAAATATAGGATTATTTTTTGTTCTTAATGAAGTCATATATTTTGATCACTTTATCAAAATGCATGTTCCAACTTCGAGATGCCTGCTTCAGTCCATAAATGGATCTCTAAAGCCTGCACACCTTGGACTCATCTATGGATGTGAACCCCTCAGGTTGTATCATATACACCTCTTCAGTCAACTCTCCATTCAGGAATGTTGTCTTCACATCCATCTGTCAGATCTCATTATCCAGATGGGCAGTAATCGCAAGCATAATCTGAATGGATTTGAGTATTACCATGAAAAAAAATATCTCATCATAGTCAATACCATAATATTGACGATATATCTTGACAACCAAATGGACTTTATAGATCTCCACCTTTTCATCTGTGCCTCTTTTTCTTTTGAAGATCCATTTACACCCAATGAATTTAACCCTTTCAGATGGGTCAGCTAATGTCCACACATCGTTGACCTTCATAAACTCTATTTCAAATTTCATGGCCTAAAGACATTTCTTGAAATCAGGTCTCTGCATAGCATCCATATAGGTGATCAAATCCTCATCATTCTCATCGAGTTCGATGGGATCATCAACTTGGATCAAGAAATCATAGTATCTATCTAGATGATGTGGTACTCTATCGGATAGCCTTAATGGTGCAGGTACACTAGGCTCTAGATTTGATCTAATCAAATCTAACTCAGGTTTCGCTATAGGTGTCAGTTTTTTTACTTGTTGAACTTCATTAAGTTCAACCTTAGAGGTAACAGTTTCTTCACCAAAAAACTTCTTTTCTAAAAAAGTTGCCTTAAGGCTAACGAATATCTTTTATTCATCAACATGATAGAAATAGTATCCTTTGGTCTCTTTTGGGTACCGTATAAATGTGCACTTGTCAGACCTAGGTTCAAATTTATCTGTAATTAACCGTTTGACATAAGTCGGGCACCCCCAAATCCTAAGATGTAAAAGTGCTGGCTTACACCCTGCACATATCTCATATAGAGTCTTAACTATAGACTTACTTGGAATCCTATTTAATAGATCACAAGCCGATTCGAGTGCATATCCCTAGAAGGATATCGACAAGCTGGCAAAACCCATCATGGATCAGACCATGTCTAAGAGTCTGATTTCTCCTTTCAGACATACCATTATGCTGTGGTGTTCCTGGAGGAGTCCATCGGAATAGAATTTTATTCTCTCCTAGATATGTGAGAAACTCATCAAAAAGGTATTTTCCTCCTAAGAATTTTAATATTCTTTCTAGTTTATTTTTCTACTTCACTTCGAAATCGTTTGAACATTTCAAAAGAATTTGACTTATGTTTTATCATATAGACATATCCATATCTGGATACATCATCTATGAAAGTGATGAAATAGACATATCCACCTCTGACACTTATGCTCATTGGTACACATACATCAATATGTACTAGACCTAAGAGCTTAGTGGCTCTTATTAGATATATGTGCCCTAGAAGCCAGAATTGGCTGACACTTGTAATACACTACTAGGGGCAAAATTATAATTTTGATTAATATGAATAAAATGGATTATTTTCTATCACATATATATATTTAGTGTCTGTGATACATCCTTTGAGTTAATGGTAATGATAATTCATATTTTTAAGAGTTAAAAATTTAAGACATGAATAATCATTATTAACTCATAAAATGCTCCCGACCATAGGATCATCACGAGGATGGTGATTGATCCGGAAAGGTTGGTGTACAATCGCTTCTCTTTAGTAGATGAGTCTTGAGTCTACGGTGTGGAGACACCGGAGCGAGAGTACAGGTACTCGTTAGAGAACGAGGGCACTGAGCGTGACCACCTCGAGTAGTCATTAGGGAGTCTACCTTCTCGTCAATGACTGACTCGATGCTGCAGTAGTGTGTCTGGTTCTTTGACCTGAGGTGCATCGGCAGTTCACCTTGAGGGTGTTATAGTTTGACTACACCATTACTCGGATCTCCTAGCCATATGGAACCCTGAGGTGTATGTTGGCTATAGCATGTTCATTGTAGGAACTGGATTGCATCAAGATGGAATCTATCTACCTCGGTGGTAGAGGAGCAGCCCTATGATGATCATGAGAATCAAGTCCAGAAGCCCATGGCCATGGCAGAGTGAAATAATAGAAAGAGTTTCTATTTAGATTTTCACATTCGGACTCGAATCGAATGATTACATCATATGACAGAGACTAGGGTTTGACGAGTTTCACCTTAACCCTAATCTGATCGGGGCTCAAGATAGAAGAACTTAATCACACAGGTAGCTGCACCAAGAGGTTCGCATTCAGCTCTGATGGGTTGCCACCATATACTGCTAGGTGTCACTGGTGGATTTTGGGAGCAATTAGAATGATTTAGATGATCGATCATTCTAGCTGTTCGAATCAGAAGAGTTCTGATCCATCGAAAGGAGTTTCGATGATGTCGATGATAGAGATCATGACATATCCCATTACCATACAGAACTGAACCTAACTGGGTCACACAAACAAGGGTTTGAATCTGGTGATCATCAATTGAACTGATCCAGTTCAATTGATCTGAATGAGATTCAATTAGGTTCAAGGAAATCGTGCTAGCACTCGATTGAACCTAACGTTCTTCTTTTACTATCATAAATAAGTTGTCCTGACTGAGCCAAAGGAGTTTGTGCTCAATCAGAGGCCTTCATATGGTCTGACTGGAGGTTGTCCAAGTCAGAAAAGGTTGTCTTATTTTGTAAGACATTACCTGCCATTTTTGGTCACCTGCCATTTCTTGTTCTTTGACTTTGGTCAAAAGTCTACCTTTGACTGGTCAAACGTTGACCATTGACACTTTGACTTTTGACCACATGTCATGCACCTATTGGAGAGCTGGTGGGGGCCTGTCCCCCTGCCAGAACCTGGCAAGGAGGAGGGCGCATGCCACCCTAGGCGTGTGCCCAAGTTGGAGGCGCCTAGGAGTCCCTTGTTGGACAAGGACTCCATCTCCTTTTTGGATTCCAATTAGAGTTCTTCTAAGAACCAACTTTGACTGGTCTTAGGCACCCTCTAAGGAGGAATCCAGGGGACTCTATTCCCACCAATCAGATTTAGATCTGATTTCACAAAGGAGTTGTGATTGGTTGGGAAGAAGAGGAGTTGGATCACAGCTTAGTCTATAAATAAGACCCTGCGCCCAACTCAAAGATTGATTGAAAAAGATTTCCATATGCCCCAAGGCCTGCCTCTCCTCTCCTCCTCCATGCCAAAGCTTCTTCTCCCTCTCCTCTCCATGTCCAAAAGGAGTTTTGGACCTTGGTTGGTGCGATCCAGATCAAAGAAAGGCGATCAAAAGCAAGAAGGCTGCACTGCTGCAAAGGACGACTGCTGATCTTCAAAAGGAGTTTTGAAGATCCTCCAGATCAGATCCAGATCTAATTTTTGGAGATGTGATAGAGAAGAAGAGGATCTCTAGATCCAGCCTCGAGTGGATACCGGTAGAGGCCAGGCGCTTGCGTGGCTAGATCCAGAACCTTCCGCTGCATACAGGATCATCAACAGGGTAATAGGATTACCCAAATCAGGTAAATTAAATTTGATTTAATTTATCTTATTTTATTTTATTTATTAAAATAATAAGAATTAGATCTAAAATATTTCAAGATCTGATATAGATCAAAGAAAAAATTTTTGAAATATATCTCTTGATCTGATCAGATCTGAACGAACCTGGACCGAGAAATCAGGATTTCCCTTCAACTGGTATCAGAGCCATGGTTCTAAAAATATTTAGATCTAATTTTAAATTTATTTTAATTAAAAAATAATTGATTTTAGATGTCACATGAGATGTGATCAGATCTAAAATTAGAAAAAATTAAAATTAAATGATTTGGATCTAAGATTAGAAGATATGCATGACTAGTTCTAGAATAGAATAGTTCTATAGAATAGTCTTGCATGTTTTTGATTTAATCTGATTAAATCATATTTTAGATCCTTTTATTTACTATTTTTTGATATTATAAGTGTTATAATAACATCTAAAAAATAGTAAATAAAAATTATTTAATTTTAAACATCATATGAGATATGATTGATGCATGTCTAGACTAGTTGTAGAATAGTTCTACATAATTGTCTAGATTAGAATTTATTTTGATTAGATCAATTTAAATCTAATTTTTTAGATTATTATGAGATAATTTAGATCTGAAAATATGCATGATTTGATACATGAGATGTATGCAAAATATGCCATGATTAGATCTGATTTATATATGAGATATATGATATAGATCTAAAACTATTTTGTAGTATTGAATGTTCCTGATTAAGGCGTTCCTCTTGGCCGTCCGGTCATAAGAACGAAGAAGGGTTTAAAGGCCCTCTCTTTCCATTCGATGGGGTGTTCTTATGATGTGTAGGGGTGCTGCGTGTTCGTCCTTAATCAGAAATCCAAAACTTACTTTCTGCAAAACCCTAGATCCTGAAACCCTAGGATTTATTGTGCATATTTTGTTTATGAACCCTACTTAATTAAGAATTAAGTTTATGGAATATTAATTAGGTCTAAAATTGAGAATTTCAGATCTAAGACATATTCATAATACTGGGTTCGGGCTTGGGTAGCTCAATTAGGTCTAAGCGGTTGATCAAACCGAATCAAGAGTTGGTTAGATGGGATCAACAATGCTTAAATTGACCAGCCTAATAGGATTAAGTCTGGGTCAAGATCGAGTCACGATCAAGCAAGACCTAATTAGGCTCAGAGGTTAGAGTCTGGATTGTAGGCTAACCCAATTGGTTCTGGACTCAACAATTTGGTGTCTAAGGTAAGTTTGGCACATACGACCGACTGGATTTTTAATTGGAAGCTACTCGACCTGAATGCATTCTTGTACGAGTTAATGGCATATTCCTTCCACCGGTCTCACTTACCTGGCCATATCTGTTGACACAGTTCTGATCTGAGGTGGTCAATAATCCGAGCTAACCCATGCCACTAGGTTAGTCATAATTGTTATGACTAAGCCAAGTCTAGTTTAATGAGACCTGAATCAATTCTCCCTAAGAAAAGATTAAGTCTGAGGTCTTCCACCATTGTAGATGTGCGGGCCCTTCCCGGGGTTGATTGTTCTCGGCTGGATACAGTGGCTCAGTTGCACCGGAAAGATGCAACCATGTCTATTAGGCATTGGATGCTATGGGCTGGAGGATGAGTTGGGCTCAATATTTCGGATACGGTGAGAGACTCAATTAGGAACCCAGTCTATGCAAATGGTGGGTCTGACTTAACTAAGGAGTGGATCAATATTTGGATACGGTGAGATTCATGAATTAGAGACCAAGTTTGGGTGCACCATGATTAGAGAATCATTGAACAAGAGTTGTTCACTCATTGGCTAACCCATCACCAATAACTGTTAGGTGAGGTGATGAGTCAGTTGGTGAGACCGCACCACCCACTAGAAATCATTAATCATGGAGATTTTCGCATCTCTACAGAGGGAGTGTAGGGATCCGAGAAAATAGTGGGAGCTAATTTGTTTAAAAATAAAATTCCTAAATAAATTGGTCAAGTCAAAATTACAGTATCTAACTAGAATCTTTGACTCTCTACAGAAAAATGTCTGCGTCCAACCCATTGGCACGTATCCTGGACACACATAGACTGACTGGACCCAATTATAAAGATTGGCTCAGGAACTACAAAATAGTTTTGGGTTTCGAGAAGTTAACCCATGTACTGGACCAGGACCCTCCCACCTTACCAGCCCGTCCATCTATTGAACAGAGAGCATCTCTGGAAAAATGGATAGACGAAGACAATAAGGCCAGATATTACATGTTGGGCTCGATGTCTGATGAGCTCCAGCGCCAACATGAAGATATCGGGACTGCTCGCCAAATGTTGGCTCACCTGCAGGAGATGTTTGGTGAACAGAGTCGCGCAGCCAAATATCAAGTCACGAAATGACTTTTTAAGGCTAAGATGCATGATGGGCAGTCAGTCCAAGATCACTGTCTGACAATGATCAAGGACATGGAAGAGCTTGAGAGCTCGGTGTGAAGTTAGACTTGGACCTGCAGAAGATAATGCAATCCTTGACTGATCATATGGGCAATTCATCAGAATTACCACATGAACTTCACGGAATATGCTGGATTGTCAAAAGGTGAGGTGATGAGTCAGTTGGTGAGACCGCACCACCCACTAGAAATCATTAATCATGGAGATTTTTGCATCTCTACAGAGGGAGTGTAGGGATCCGAGAAAATAGTGGAGCTAATTTGTTTAAAAATAAAATCCCTAAATAAATTGGTCAAGTCAAAATTACAGTATCTAACTAGAATCTTTGACTCTCTACAGAAAAATGTCTGCGTCCAACCCATTGGCACGTATCCTGGACACACATAGACTGACTGGACCCAATTATAAAGATTGGCTCAGGAACTACAAAATTATTTTGGGTTTCGAGAAGTTAACCCATGTTTTGGACCAGGACCCTCCCACCTTACCAGCCCGTCCATCCACTGAACAGAGAGCGTCTCTGGAAAAATGGATTAGACGAAGATAATAAGGCCAGATATTACATGTTGGGCTCGATGTCTGATGAGCTCCAGCGCCAACATGAAGATATCGGGACTGCTCGCCAAATGTTGGCTCACCTGCAGGAGATGTTTGGTGAACAGAGTCGCGCAGCCAAATATCAAGTCACGAAATGACTTTTTAAGGCTAAGATGCGTGATGGGCAGTCAGTCCAAGATCACTGTCTGACAATGATCAAGGACATGGAAGAGCTTGAGAAGCTCGGTGTGAAGTTGGACTTGGATCTGCAGAACGATATTATTCTGCAATCCTTGACTGATGCATATGGGCAATTCATCATGAATTACCACATGCATAAACTTCAAAATTCCTTGGCCGAATTAATGAATATGCTGGTTACCGCTGAGCTTTCTATGAAAGGTTCTAAAGGCTCAGTTCTTGCTATGGAACGGACTTCTTCCAAAAGAAAGTCTTATGGAAAGAAAAAGAAGTCTGTGAAAAAGCAAAAGGTGGAAGGATCAAAGAAGAAGAAGGCAGAAGCCGAAGAAAAAGGCCGATGGCAAAGGAAAGTGTTTCCATTGCAACAGCGACGGCCATTGGAAGCGGAACTGCCCTACTTACCTGGCCACCCTGAAGAACAAGAAGGAAGGTCCTTCTGGAGGTATGCTCGTTATTGAGTCTAACCTTACGGATTTCTTCTGCATCCAGTTGGGTGCTTGACTCTGGTTCTAGTGCTCATCTGTGCACTTCTATGCAGGGTCTTGAGGATAGCAGGAGGCTGAGGGATGGAGACATGATCCTACGCATCGGTAATGGAGCAAGAGTTGCTGCAGTAGCCGTGGGAACATACCCTCTTCGATTACCATCTGGTTTAGACTTAGTTTTGAAAGACTGTTATTATGTGCCTGCAGCTAGCAGGAATTTGATTTCTGTTTCATGCTTAGCACAAGAAGGCTATGTGATTCACCTTCTTTAAGGACCATTGTAACATTCTTTATGAAAGAAATAAAATTGCAAATGGTTTCCTTATTAATGGTCTTTATCAGCTACATATTGATGTACCTATTCTAACTATCGAGCAAAACGTGAATGCCAAACGACCTAGGGATAGTCCAAACGACAGATATCTATGGCACCTGAGATTAGGTCATATAGCAGAAGATAGGATCAACAAATTGGAGAAAAATGGGCTATTGAGTCCATTGACTTTCGAGTCATATCCAACTTGTGAATCTTGTCTTCAAGGCAAAATGACTAAACTCCCTTTTGTTGGACATGGGGAGAGGGCCACAGATCTCCTTGCCCTAGTACATACTGATGTGTGCGGCCCATTTGATGTGCCGGCTAGAGGCAATTTTGTCTACTTCATTACCTTTACCGATGATCTGTCTAGGTATGGGTATGTGTATCTTATGAGACACAAGTCTGAAGCTTTTGAAAAGTTCAAAGAATTCAGACATGAAGTAGAAAAACAAACTGGAAAACCCATTAAGGTTCTTCGATCAGATCGAGGAGGTGAATACCTTAGCCGGGAATTCCTAGACTATCTCAAGGAAAATGGCATAGTCTCTCAATGGACTCCACCAGGAACACCTCAACTCAACGGGGTTTCAGAATGGAGAAATCGGACTCTATTGGATATGGTTCGATCCATGATGAGCTTCACAGACCTCCCTGATTTTCTTTGGGGACACTCATTGTTAACTTCAATTTATCTACTGAATAGGGTTCCCTCTAAAACCGTTCCTACCACACCGTATGAGATATGGCACGGTAAGAAACCAAGTCTGAGTCATCTCAGAATTTGGGGTTGTCCGGCTCATGTCAAAAGACAACAAGCGGACAAGTTAGAGTTTAGGTCCTTTAGAGCTCGATTCATAGGATATCCTAAAGAGTCATTAGGATACTATTTCTACATTCCAGAAGACCACAATGTGATTGTGAGTCGACATGCCATCTTTCTTGAAAAATAGTTTATTCAAGATAGCGGCATTGGAAAGCAGATTAAGCTTGATGAGAAAGTCTCACAAGTACAACGAGCTAAGGACCAATTGGAACCAAATCAGGTTGAGCCAATAAGAACACTACCTCCTCCACCTCGTAGATCGGAAAGAGTTTTCCATCCCCCTGAAAGATACTTAGGTATTATTTCAGAGGAAGTAGAGGAAAATGTTCCTCGTAGGTAATGGTGCTCATGGTGATGATCCCAAAACCTACAACGAGGCGATATCAGATATCGACTCCGAGAAATGGCTAGAGGCAATGCAGTCAGAAATTGACTCGATGCACTCAAACCAAGTCTGGACCTTGGTAGATCCACCAGAAGGTATAGTACCTATTGGGTGTAAATGGATCTTCAAGAGAAAGATTGGTGCAGATGGGAATGTGGAGACATTCAAGGCTAGACTAGTGGCAAAAGGTTATAGTCAACGCGAAGGCATTGACTATCAGGATACCTTTTCCCCAGTGGCTATGCTAAAATCCATCCGCACATTGCTTGCCGTTGCAGCCTATTTCGATTATGAAATATGGCAAATGGACGTGAAAACGGCATTCTTAAATGGATATCTTGAGGAAGATATCTATATGGAACAGCCGCTAGGTTTCACATCCAGTGATACTGATCACAAGGTTTGCAAGCTGCAAAGGTCCATATATGGACTTAAGCAAGCATCTCGGAGCTGGAACACTCATTTCAATGATGTGATCAAAAAGTTTGGTTTCATCAAAAATGAAGAGGAACCATGTGTTTTCAAAAAGGTCAGTGGGAGCGCTGTTGTCTTCCTCGTATTGTACGTGGATGACATCCTCCTTATTGGGAATGATATTCCCATGTTGACAACAGTCAAAATATGGTTGTCCAAGGAATTCTCCATGAAAGACCTAGGTGAAGCATCCTTTATTCTAGGAATTAAGGTCTATAGGGATAGACCGAATAGGATGCTAGGACTTTCACAGAAGATGTACATAGAGGAACGTACTAAAGAGGTTTAGTATGGAAAACTCTAAGAGGGGATTAATACCCTTCAGACATGGTATTCATCTTTCCAAGAAGATGTGCCCTAGCACACCTGAGGAAATAGAACGCATGAGCAAGATCCCTTATGCTTCTGCAATAGGGAGCCTCATGTATGCCATGCTATGTACACGACCTGATATAGCCCATGCTGTGAGTGTCACAAGCAGATATCAGTCAAATCTAGGTGAAGAACACTGGACTTCTGTGAAATGTATCCTTAAGTACTTGAGAAGAACTAAGGATATGATGTTGGTCTTTCGTAATGGAGAACTCCAAGTCCAGGGATACACAGACTCAGATTTTATATCTGATATAGATGATCGAAAGTCGACATCTGGCAGTCTGTTTGTGTGCAATGGTGGTACTGTTAGCTGGAAGAGTTCCAAGCAAACAGTGATAGCAGATTCCACCATGGAAGTAGAACATATCGCTGCATCAGAGGCTGCGAAGGAAGCATTCTGGTACAAGAAGTTTGCTGCAGAAATCGAAGTAATGCCATCAGATGCCATTCCTCTATACTGCGATAATAATGGCGCCATAGCCCTTGCTAAGGAGCCGAGGTCTCACCAGAAATCCAAGCATATTGAGCGGCGATACCACCTCATCCACGATTACCTCGAGAAGGGTTACATCGAGGTCAAAAGAGTCGACTCTGCGGATAATGTGCCAGACCCACTTACAAAGTCGTTGGGCCACCAGAAGTTTGAAGCCCACCTTGAGAAGATGGGACTTAGACTTGTAGCCAATTGGCTTTAGGATAAGTGGGAGATTGTTAGATATATGTGCCCTAGAAGCCAGAATTGGCCGACACTTGTAATACACTTTTAGGGGCAAAATTTAATTTTGACTAATATGAATAAAATGGTTATTTTCTATCACATATTTGTATTTAGTGTCTGTGATACATCCTTTGAGTTAATGGTAATGATAATTCATATTTTCAAGAGTTAAAAATTTAAGACATGAATAATCATTATTAACTCATAAATTGCTTCCAATCATAGGATCATCACGAGGATGGTGATTTATCCAGAAGGTTGGTGTACAATCGTTTCTCTTTAGTAGATGAGTCTTGAGTCTATGGTGTGGAGACACCGGAGTGAGAGTATAGGTACTCATTAGAGAACGAGGGCACTGAGCGTGACCACCTCGAGTAGTCATTAGGGAGTCTACCTTCTCGTCAATGACTGACTCGATGCTGCAGTAGTGTGTCTGGTTCTTTGATTGAGGTGCATCGGCAGTTCACCTTAGGGTGTTATAAGTTTGACTACACCATTTACCGATCTCCTAGCCATTATGGAACCCTGAGGTGTATGTTGGCTATAGCATGTTCATTGTAGGAACTGATGGCATCAAGATGGAATCTATCTACCTCGTGGTAGAGGAGCAGCCCTATGATGATCATGATAATCAAGTCCTGAAATCCATGGCCATGGTAGAGTGAAATAATAGAAAGAAGTTTCTATTTAATTTCACATCGGACTCGAATTGAATGATTACATCATATGACAGAGACTAGGTTTGACGATTTACCTTAACCCTAATCTGATCGGGGCTCAAGATAGAAGAACTGAATCACACAGGTAGCTGCACCAAGAGGTTCACATTAGCTCTGATGGGTTGCCACCATATACTGTTAGGTGTCACTGATGGATTTTGGAGCAATTAGAATGATTTTAGATGATGATCATTCTAGCTGTTCGAATCAAAAGAGTTTCTGATCCATCGAGAAGAGTTTCGATGATGTCGATGATAGAGAATCATGACCATTCCCATTACCATAAGAACTGAACCTAACTAGGTCACACAAACAAGGGTTTGAAATCTGGTGATCATAAATAAATGATCCAGTTCAATTGATCTGAATGATATTCAATTAGGTTCAAGGAAATCTGCAGCACTCGATTGAACCTAACGTTCTTTCTTTACTATCATAAATAAGTTGTCCTGTCTGAGCCAAAGGAGTTTGTGCTCAATTAGAGGCCTTCATATGGTCTGACTGGAGGTTGTCCAAGTCAAAAAAGGTTGTCTTATTTTGTAAGACATTACCTGTCATTTTTGGTCACCTGCCATTTCTTGTTCTTTGACTTTAGTCAAAAGTCTACCTTTGACTGGTCAAACATTGACCATTGATACTTTGACTTTTGACCACATGTCACTCACCTATTGGAGAGCTGGTGGGGGCCTGTCCCCCTACCAGAACCTAGCAAGGAGGAGGGCGCATGCCACCCTAGGCGTGTACCCAAGCTGGAGGCGCCTATGAGTCCTTGTTGGACAAGGACTCCATCTCCTTTTTGGATTCCAATTAGAGTTCTTCTAAGAACCAACTTTGACTGGTCTTAGGTGCCCTCTAAGGAGGAATCCAGGGGACTCTATTTCCACAATCAGATTTAGATCTGATTTCACAAAGGGTTGTGATTGGTTGGGAAGAAGAGGAGTTGGATCACAGATAGTCTATAAATAAGACCCTGCGCCCAACTCAAAGATTGATTGAAAAAGAGTTTCCATATGCCCAAAGGCCTTTTCTCCTCTCCTCCTCCACGCCAAAGCTTCTTCTCCCTCTCCTCTCCACATCCAAAATAGTTTTGGAGCTTGGTTGGTGCGATCCAGATCAAAGAAAGATGATCAAAAGCAAGAAGGCTGCACTGCTATAAAGGACAACTTGCTAATCTTCAAAAGGAGTTTTGAAGATCCTCCAGATCAGATCCGGATCTAATTTTTGGAGACGTGATAGAGAAGAAGAGGATCTCCAGATCTAGTCTCAGTGGATACTGATAGAGGCCAGGCACTTGCGTGGCTAGATCCAGAACCTTCCACTGCATACAGGATCATCAAACGGATAATTGGATTACCCAAATCAGGTAAATTAAATTTGATTTAATATATTCTTATTTTATTTTATTTATTAAAATAATAAGAATCAAATATGAAACATCTTAGATCTGATACAGATCAAAGAGAAAAAATTTTGAAATATATCTCTTGATCTGATCAGATCTGAACGAACCTAGACTAGAAAATCAGGATTTTCCTTCAGCTCTCTCATCTTTTCTAGTAAAAGATGACTTGATCATTTTACCAAGAAGACAGGACTCACAGGTTAGAAGTGATTCACAATCACTGACTTTGAGGATTTACTCTTGAGTCAACCTATTTACCCTATTCTTATTTATATGGCCTAGCCTACAGTACTATAAATAGATATCTGACACACTATCTAATCTAGGATGCTTGCTAGAAAAATAGACTACGTTAATAGGTTATGATAACATATACACACCACTATTCAAATATCCATAGAAAATAGTAATATCATTCATAATGATATTACAAACTTATTTCTTTATTAAAATTTCATAATCATTTTTGGTCGGAAGGCCTACAGAAATAATATTTTAAAAAAATTAGGATAGAAATGACAATCACTAAGAACAATGTTATGGGACTTAAATACAAGTTTCAGAATTTCTAAAGCTAGAACTGAAACTAATCTTCTATCTCCAACATTCAGAAACCTTTCACCTTGCTCGAATCTCCTACTAACCTGAACCCCTACAATGAATTGCAAATATGGTAAGGGCTATCGGTATCCAATATCCAGTCAGTAATATCATAAATAAAAAAATTACAAGGAGTTATCATATAAATACCTTGCCCAGCAATAGCTTGCTTCTTCCTCTGCCTGTTTGGATCTAGAGAGGCAATGTATTAAGGACAGTTCCTTTTTCAATGCCACTGCTTCTTACAAAAGAAGAATTTAGCTTGACTCTTATCGGACTTGATCTTTTTGGTCTAGTCCAGCATAAATGTCCCAGCCTAAACTTGCATATTTTTAGCTTTCTTCTTCTTGTTCTTCTTTCCTTTCCTAAAGGGTCGAGGACCAGAAGATGAATCTCCCACTAAGTTCATCGACTCCTTATGGAGTTGCTGATTCTTTTCAAAGTTCTAAAGTAACCCCAATAACCCGTGGTAGTCTACTTCAGACTTTATCATTCTGAAATGAGTAAGGAATGGGAGAAAGGACTTGGGCAACGAGTTCAGTATTGCATCCTTCCCAAGCTATTTATGCAAGGAAAAATTGAGCTTGCTCAATCACTCTATCAACTCGATCATGTACAATACATGATCAATGACTGAGGCACCATCCCGCATTCTGGCATTGAAGATGGCACAACTAGTCCTGTGCCTCTCCACATCATCGGGTGTGCCAAAGGAATCCTCCAACATTTGAAGCATGTTCTTTAGCTGAGCTATCTCAAATCTACGACTGAACTCATCGCTCATGGCAGCCAGCATGATGCAGCGCATAATGGTCAAATCACTGAGCTACTTCTGATAAGTATCTCTGACTATACCACGTACATTAGCAACTGGCTCCTCAAGTGCAGGATTCGTCAGCACATATAGGATCCATTCAAGCTCTAGGACTATCTTTAATTTTTGGTACTAGCTGTCGAAGTTGGGTCCCACCAACTTATCATTGTCCAACAATGATCGAAGCGATAGAAAAGTGGCCATATTTGCATAAAAAAAATCATAATCTAATTAGTAATTAATTCATTAAATATAAAGATTTGGACTTTAATCAAAAGGTTCTTGCATTATTTTATTCGAATTGATAGCCTCTACCTCTAATTCGAGGAATTACCCTAATTTCTTAGTGGGTACTAGAATCCACATAGACTGCATACGAGCCCAATTTTGGTTAGCCAACCCATGTGCATCTAAGGATAGGTTCATAATTAATTATTTCTCCAAATAATTTTTAGTAATTAAATTTTGCCCTAGTCCATAATCAGTAAGCTTTGGCCTCCACTAAAAAGGTTCGATTAGGTTCAACATTAACATGACCATACTTGGCCCATCTAACCAATGAATGATTAGGCCCAACTTTGGTTAGCTAACCTAACCACCATTTAGAAAGATGTAGTCAAGAAATTATATAATGAATGATAATTCCATCAGCTGATAAGCACCATATCTTTCGGCCTTCAATGATTATCCAATCGATCCCATTATCATCCACTTAATGGGATGCTATGATCTAGTTATCACCAAAACTAATTCATTTTAAGGATCTAATAATTTTAGAAAATTTAATTTTTAAAGAAGAGGGAAGGTTAGATGAACCAGCTTATCATGATTCTTTCATTGACTTCACCAAGTCAGCTTAAGGAAGACTATTAATAGGCTAGTCAAGGAGCACCTAAATCAATCATACTAATTTACCTAGCTGACATGGGTCAGCTCGAATAGTCAAGTGATCCAATCAAAACATAATTTCACCAAGCGGCCAGGTAAGTTCAATCAGTGGGAGGGTCTGCCAAATCTTGTCTTAGACACCATCAGAAATGGCCAGGTAAGTAGGCTGCCAATTAAAGACCTTCAGTCTAGTTTATCTTAGACACCAACTGATTTAATTAGTTTCAATTAGATCAACCTAACAGTTTGTGCGAGATCTCGTAGCCAAGAATCAAGTCCATCTTGGGTCACATTAAAGACATGAACTTGACCAACTACAACTATTGTAATTGATCAAAAGAATTCTTGACCTAATCTAAGACAATAATTAATTAGATTTAGTCAATTCTCTAATTAAGTCCATTCTTTAATCTAACCCTAGGTCTAACCTAATTAATGGATCTAATCCCCACTAACCCATTTAACCTAATGTGTTATGATTCATGTCTTAGGATCTTTAATTTACAATCCTTGATCCTAATCAAACAACTTCTTAATTTTTAATTAAGTTTTGGACTGAGGGTTGTAGTTTGGCTTTTCAAAAAAAAATTTCATGTTTGTAAAATATTTTTACAACATGGTTCTATCAACCAAGTTGCATGTTTGATTCATAATCAAAATATAAGTAACATAAATATGAATCAACTTTAGATCTAATCTAAATAGGTTCATATAATTGAAATAGTTTCAACACCAATTAATCATATAAAGGAACCAGATCTAGGATTTTATAGGTAGATCTTGAAAACTTTTTCAAGATCTTACAGTGAAAGACTTAAATAAATTAAATATTTATTTAAATAAATATGTAAACACCAAGATCTCAGATCTATTACATGATCAAGATATTATATTAAATCAAAATTAAAAATTAAATAAAGAAAATAAAAAATGATCAAATCAACCTAGATCTTACACTACATCAAATGCAGGTATGAAGTTAATAGATCATATCTATTACCTGAGCAAGTTTAGATATCTAACTTGCTGATCCGGACTTGAGGATGAAGTCACGAGCCGCACATGCATCCGACCTCTAGGAGTTGTCCACACGAGCCTACAATCTCTGATCTGAAGTCCGATGCAGAAAATCAGCACAGCATACTAGTACTGTGTTGATCCTTCTTCGACGGTCGATCTGATTCTCCCTTCTTCAAAATTTGAACTCTCCAAAATATGAGAAGAAAGATGAGAATTTTTTGATCTATGATTCTCTCAAAAAAACTCAAAAAAAGGAGGAGATATTGAAAATAAAACAGTCCTGGAAGAAGATCCTCTTCTTCTTCTCTTCAGGGGTTATCGGACAATCCTTCTTAGAGATAGAAATTTTTTTGCCTATCGAAAGATAGCCCTTTTTGGAATTCTTCATGCTGAACCTCTTCAACACAGTTTCTATGTACATGAATTGGGATATACCAAGCTTTCTTTTAGATCTATCCCTGTAGATCTTCATCCCTAGGATGTAGGATGCTTCACCCAAGTCCTTCATGGAGAATTGTGATGACAATCAGACTTTTATTCCTTATAGTGCGGGGATGTCATTCTCGATTAAAAGAATATCGTCCATGTACAAAATAAAGAATACCACTACTGGACCATTTGCCCATTTATAAATGCAGAGTTCTTCTCCATTCTTAACGAAGCCATACGTTTTGATCACTTTATCAAAATGCATGTTCCAACTCTGAGATGCCTGCTTCAATCCATAAATGGATCTCTAAAACTTACACACCTTGGACTCATCTATGAATGTGAATCCTTCAGGTTGTATCATATACATCTTTTTGGTCAGCTCTCCATTTAGAAAAGCTATCTTCACATCCATCTGCCAGATCTCATAGTCTAGATGGACAGCAATGGCAAGCATGATCCGAATGGACTTGAGCATTATCACAAGGGAGAACATCTCATCATATTCAATACCATAACATTGACGATATTTCTTGACAACCAGACGGACTTTATAAGTCTCCATCTTTTCGTCTGCGCCCCTCTTCCTTTTGAAGCCCATTTACATCCAATGGATTTAACACCTTCAGGTAGGTCAACTAATGTCCACACATCATTGACATTCATGGAATCCATTTGGATCTCATGGCTTCTAGCCATTTTTTAGAGTCGGGTCTCTGCATCATATCTATGTAAGTGATCGGGTCCTCATCATTCTCATCGAGTTTGCTGGGATCACCATCCTGGATCAAGAATCCATGGTATCTATCTGGATGGCGGGGTACTCTACCGAATCATCTTAATGGTGCGGGTTCACTAGACTTTGGATCTAATCTGATCAAATCCGACTTAGCTTCAACATTCTGTGTCAGACTTTCTATCTATTGAACTTCATCAAGTTCAACCTTAGAGGTAATAATTCCTTCATTAAGCAACAACTTTTCCAAAATGGTTGCCCCAAGGCTGACGAACACCTTTTGTTCATCAGCATGATAGAAATAGTATTCTTTGATCTCTTTTGGGTACCCTATGAATGTACAATTGTTAGACCTAGGTCCAAGTTTGTCTGTAATTAACCATTTGACATAAGCCGGACACCCCTAAATCCTAAGGTGTGAAAGTGCTAGCTTACACCCTATCCATATCTCATATGCGATTTTAACTATAGACTTACTTGGAATCCTATTTAATAGATAACAAATCAATTCGAGTACATATCCCTAGAAGGATATCGGCAAGCGGGCAAATTCCATCATGGATCGGATCATATCTAATAGAGTTCGATTCCTTCTTTCGAACACACCATTATGCTATGGTGTTCCAGAAGGAGTCCATTAGGAGAGAATTTCATTCTCTCCTAGATATGTGAGAAACTCATCAGAAAGGTATTCTCCTCCTCGATCAGACCGAAGAGTTTTAATACTCTTTTCAGTTTATTTTTCTACTTCACTTTGAAATTATTTGAACATTTCAAAAGAATCTGACTTATGTTTCATCAGATAAATATATCCATATTTGGATAGATCATCTATTAAAGTGATGAAGTAGATATATCCACCTCTGGCACTTATGCTCATTGGTCCATATACATCAGTATGTACTAGACCTAAGAGCTCATTGGCTCTCTCACCTTTTTCAGTAAAAGATGACTTGGTCATTTTACCAAGAAGACAGGACTCATGGATTGAAAATGATTCACAATCATTGACTTCAAGAATTTCCTCTTGAGTCAACCTATTTATCCTATTCTTATTTATATGACCTAGCCGACAGTGCCATAAGTAAATATCTGATACACTATCTAATCTAAGGTGCTTACCAGTAGAATAGACTACATTAATAGGTTGTGATAACATATATACACCATTGTTCAATTATCCACAGAAAGCAGTAATACCATTCATAATGACATTACAAACTCGTTTCTTTTTTGAAATTTCATAATTATTCATGGCTAAAAGGACTACAGAAATGATATTTAAAAAAAACTAGGATAGAAATAACAATCACTAAGAACTATGTTATGAGATTCAAATATAAGTTTCAAAATTTCTAAATCTAGAACTGAAACTCGTCTTCCATCTTCAATGTTCAAGAATCTCTCATCTTGCTCGAATCTTCTACTAACCTGCAACCCCTGTAATGAATTGCAAATATAGTAAGGGCTATCAGTATCCAATACCCAGTCAGTAATATCATAAATAGAGAAATTGCAAGGAGTTATCATATAAATACCTTGCCAAGCAACAGCTAGCTTCTTTTTCTGCTTGTTTGGATCTAGGGAGGCAATGTACTGAGGACAGTTCCTATTCCAGTGCCCCCGCTTCTTGCAAAAGAAACATTCAGCTTGACTCTTATCAGGCTTGATCTTCCTGATCTGGTCCTGCACTGATGTCCCAATCTGAACTTGCACCTTCTTTGTTTTCTTCTTCTTGTTCTTCTTCCCTTTCCTAAAGGGTCGATAACCAAAAGACGAACCTCCCACTAAGTTCATTGACTCTTTATGGAGCTGGTGATCCTTCTCAAAGTTTTGAAGTAACCCCTGTAAGCCATGGTAGTTTACTTCAGACTTTGTCATTCTATAATGAGTAAGAAAAGGGAGATAGGACTTTGGCAGTGAGTTCAGTATTGCATCTTTTCCAAGTTATTCATGCAAGAAAAAGTTGAGTTTGCTCAAGCACTCTATCAGCTTGATCATATATAGTACATGATCAATGATAGAGGCTCCATCCTACATTCTGGCATTGAAGATGGCGCAACTAATCTTGTGCCTCTCAACATCATCGAGTGTGCCAAAAGAATCCTCCAATACTTAGAGCATTTTATTTGGCTGAGCTATCTCAAACCTACGACTAAACTCATCGCTCATCGTAGCCAGCATAATGTAGCGCATCATGGTTCGATCACTAAGCCACTTCTGGTAAGTGTCTCTGATTGTTCCACATGCATTGGCAGCTAGCTCCTCAGGTGCAAGATCCATCAGCACATATAGGATCAATTCATGCTCCAGAATAATCTTCAACTTTCGATACCAGCTACCAAAGTTGGGTCCCACTAATTTATCATTGTCCAATAATGATCGAAGCGATAGAAAGATGGCCATATCTGCACAAAGAAAAATCAAAATCTAATTAGTAATTGATTCATTAAACCTAAAGATTTAGACTTCAATCAAAAGGTTTTTCTCACTATTTTATTCGAATTGATAGCCTCTACCTGTAATTTAAAGAATTATCCTAATTTCTTAGTGGATACTAGAATCCACAAAGACTATACACAAGTCCAACTTTGGCTGGCCCACCAATGTACATCTAAGAGTAGGCTCATAATCAATTATTTCTCTAAAAAATTTTTAGTAATTAAATTTTGCCCTAGGCCCTGATCACTTGGCTTTGGCCTTCTCAGAAAAAGGTCCAGTTAGGTCCAATCATTAACATGATGAAACTTGGCCCATCTAACCAATGAATGATCAGGCTCAACTTTGATTGGCCCATCTGACCACCATTTAGAAAGATGTATCCAAGAGATCATATAATGAATGATAATTTCATCAACCGATAAGCACCAGGCCTTTGGGCCTCCAATGATTATCCAACTGATGGACCCATTATCATCCACTTTAATGAAAGGCTATGATCCAGTTATCATATAACTATTTTAATTTAGTGACCTAATAATTTTAGAAGATTTATTTATAGAAGTGAGTAAGTTTAGACATTCTAACTTATTGATCCGAGCTTGAGAATGAAGTCATGAGCCGTACATATGTTCGGCCTCTAGGAGTCATCCACACGAGCCTACGATCTCTGATCTAAAGTTCGATGCAGAAAATTGGCACGACATGCTAGTACTATCTTGATCCTTCTTCAATGATCGATCCGATGCTTTCTTCTTCAAAATTTAGACTCTTCAAAGTATGAGAAGAAAGATGAGAGTTTGTTAATTTGAGACTCTCTCAAAAAAACTCAAAAAGAGGAGGAGAGATTGAAAATAAAATAGCCCTAGAAGAAGACCCTCTTCTTCTTCTCTTTTCTCTCACTTAGACACCTAGTTTGGAGCCTATAGAACCCCCATGCCCAAGGACCCTATTCCTCTGATTCTTGCACACCCCAAATCTCTCCTAAAGATCTATATTTTATGAAAAAAATAGAATAAAATTCATCCAATAAATAAAAAAAAGAAGAGTCCAAGTTAGGTCAAATTTCTAGACTAGGAATATCCAAACATGAAAATTTGTTTGGGCGCCCAACTCTTGGGCGCCTCCTCCATAATTTTTGACATGGTCCAGCAAGGGAGGGTACACAAAAAAAAATATTATTTTCATGGAATAAAAGAAGAATTAATTAAAAGAGGAGGAGGCACTCAAGGGAAGATATTTTGGTCAATAAGGATTCTATCTCATAGAATCCTAAGCGAAACCAATTCCTCCTTTGACTTGGTCTTCCACCTAACTTCCAAATATAACTTAGAGGGAGAGGGGGAGCATGAAAATCAGAAAGAAAAAGATTTTCCATGAAAAATATCTAAAAAATAGGTATGGAGGGCATTGGGACCAAGGTGGCGCAAGGAGATGGGGAGTCCTAGTCACACTAAGACTCCTATTTTGACTTGGTCAAATAAGACCTTTTAATCAAATAAAATTAAGATTAAACTAATCCAATTAAATAAGACCCTAATCCATTTAAGGACATAATTAAATTAGATTAAATTTAATATAATTTTGATTTATTTTCTAATCAAATTAAAAAATTAGGTTAATCCGAGTCCTAATTAGACTAGGACTAGTTCTTTCTTGCATTTGGCTTATCCAATAAATCAATTGGACTTGATCCAATCAAGTCCAAACTAAATCTAATTAAATCAAATTTAATTAAACTTAATCTCAACATATTGACTTAATCAAATTAAGCTAATTAGCAATTTAATTGCTAATCGATCCTCCTGCAATACTTGTACTAGGTTAAACACCAATCTTATTGATTGTTAACCCTAGAATGATTCTTAATCGTTGATCAACCATCCGATCAGATCATAAGCTCTAATGTGTGTGACCTCATAGATTTGAACCTAAGCTGATAGCATAAGAATAAATTTTTATATCAATCAAAGTGGCTATCTAGCAATGATATTCGACAGCCGGATAGGTCGAAGGTGTAGAACACCATCCATAGAACCCATGCGGATATAGTTTCCATATAATTCATTCCCTTGACCATAATGCTCATAGGACACATCAGAGTTCAACTATTAACTCTGATCAGATTGTTCATATTATATTTTAAAATATCAAATCCATCTGATGGATTATCCTGGTAAGGTTTTGCTATATTGAAATACAGTGATACATTCTTCTCCAACTCTTAGAGTGGTCAATTCCATCTTGATCATACTCCTACTTTGCAAGTACTTGACTGTGCCCAAAAGCCTTTCATTGTTGAATTAGAAATTTAGTTAGTCTGATACCAAAGCACAGTGAGTTGCTTGCAAGTCACTGAGATGATCTCAGATCTAAGGGATACTTATACCTATATCCCATCAGAGATATTCTCGACAGTAGAATGCTCTAGAGTTGGTCACGTTCAATGACGATGTATCCATACATCTCATCTGTACGCCATACCAGTATCTCTATACATCTTGGTTAAGAGGATAACCAACCTGTATGGCATATAGCAACCTATGCTCGATAGATGCTATCGTCCTAATTAATAGCCTATCATTTGGTCATGAACAAATTTAAGGACTAATCGATAAATCCTATCTTTATCGAAACTAGATTATCCTAAGAACTTTATCACAATAATGGAGTTCATTAGAAGATATAAACTTGTGATAAAAAAAGATGCCAAAATATTTTTCATTAATTAATAAATCAGTTACAATATCTCAACCATCAATAGACTAACGATTTGCTTTAGGACATAATTTCTAACACATAAATTATCTTAGATCAAATCTAACATATTTATGATGATTAAAATTAGATTAAAATACTTTTAATTAGATCTAATATATTTAAATCTATTTTAAAATTTTATAATCGATGTTTTAGATCAGCACGTACTAGGACAATCTTTTAACTGTAAGAGGTAAACCTTACAGCAAGATAATCTTATAGCAGTCCGTGCAATCTAAAAATTTTATTTTTAGATCTAAAACTATTTTAAATATATTAAATTATAAATAAAATTAAAATAAATCTAATAAATTTATGATTAAAAATAGATAATCATGAACTAGGATAATTTTTTTACTATAAGGGATAAACCTTAAAGTAGGACAATCTTATAGCAGTTCATGAGATCTAAATTTTTAATTTTAAATTTAATAATTAGATTATAAATCAGATTTAATCTAATAAATAATCTAAACATGCTTAAAAAAATTATGTAATAAGAACCTAGGCTCTAATACCCATTGAAGAAACCAGATCTAGGGTTTCACGCGTAGATCTTGAAACTTTTCAAGATCAAGCAGCGAAAGACTTAAATAAATTAAATATTTATTTAAATAAATATAAACATATCCTAGATCTAAGATTTATTATATGATCAAGGCATAATATTAAATCAAACATAAAGAAAAGATTATATTACCATCCACAACGTTCCTAGCATCACCTAGCTCTGATACCAAATTATGGACCAATGATATCGCTCGAATGCCAATCATCCTTGACATCACAAGCACTGATACCATATTGTGGAAGCTTTTAATCTTTAGCAGAGATCTAAAAAAATTTATGACATTCTCTATGGATAGCAAACCATCAATTCTCTTCCTGGATCTGTGATGGGGCACCTCCCTCATTGGGCTTGAGGGAGATGCCCCCTTCTCTAAGGCTTCTTCAAGAATCCTAGGGCGGCAACTCTAGAGAGAAAAGAAGAAGAAAGAATTAAGGAAGAAAAGATCTGTATTGATTCAAATCTTGGAAACCTTAATACAACCTATGTATTTATACATAGCCATTAGGCCCGACCAAAAACTCCCCTGGCTAACCCAATACATGAAAGCACTCACCAAGCCCATGTACACCCATGTCTCCCATGCTCTTATCCTCAGGATCTAGACCCGATCCATACATGAGTTAACTCTCTTAAGACCTCTTGAGCCAAGTCTTAAGACCCTAAGATCAATTCAGACCCTAGCCCAAAATAGACCCTCGCATAACTCTGCCCGCGCATTGAGCTGGCTCAGTCTCAGTACTGAGCTGACTAAGTTCCACTGGATTGACTCAATCTAAAATTGAGCCAGCCTAGTCCTGTGCCATGCCTACAGTCCCGAACGCTCAGCTCTCGATTTTGCCTATGCTCTAAGACTTAGCCGATCTAGTTTTGGACTGAGCTGGCTAATCTGTAGAAAATCTTCATTCTATAGTCTTGATTCTCCAACTTTGATTCCTTGCTTTACCTTGTATCCCAGGTCTCTGAAGCACCAACCAAGCCCCTGAAATCTTCAAAGCCGTCATCGTGACTCCTTCCATGGCCTCCCAAGGCTTGGGAGCACCAAAAATTCTCATAATCTCTACCTTGGTGCCCCAAGCCTTGGCAAATCCCTCGGTAATGCCCTCTTGCACAATCCCACTATCCTTGCACACTCAACAGCACCTATGCAAACATTGCCTCCGCCAATCTTCTTCAACTATTGTGCACCTTTGAGGCCTTTTGGATGACTGCCTCCACTGCTGAAGACCTGTGCTTGCTTCTTGGCACCACCCTAGAATTATAGGATCCCTTCTACTTAGTAGCTGCATCACTTTTTTTGGACTTTTTTGAAGAACCTACAGCATTCCTGCACCAGCACATGTTGTACCATCTAACATGATCTCCTCAAAGCTACGTCTATCTACCTGCACATGCCACTCCACCTGGAACTATGCATCATCGGTGCTTTAAACTCATGCCAAATTTTTTCTCCACTTATGAAGCCACCACTATAGAGCTTCACCTATATTCGAAGTCCACCTGATGCCATAGAAGTCGACTCTATCATCGAGTCCCTCGAGGTCAATCACTCAATGTTGCACTACTGAGCCTATCGCTGCACCTCGAACACCATCGCTGCTCCTTCGAATCCTCTACACTCTGTGGCCATCTTTGAAGCCATCTCGGATACCTCCACAACCCATGGGTACCTCCGAAACTCAAGAGCTCATCCAACTCTTCTAAATCCAATGACTGAACCCTAAAAAATTTCATCCTAGTCTTTCTCTTCTGTCCCTACACCAGCCATCATTTTAGTTGCACTCGGAGAACCATCCTCCATCTGATCCGCGACTCTTCCTGATGCTCTTACAGAAGAAACCTGATCCATGATACTCCCAACTGCTAGAGACCTCCTGATGCTCTTTGAGACCTCCTAGCTCTCCCTGAGACCTACTCTTGATCTTCCTGAGAAGCTCCTAACACACTCTGCTGAGATACACCCCTTGGCTGCTGCACCACCAAGCCTCTCTTAGCCCCTGTGCTTCCAGGATAGCACTCCTATAGTGCTTTCTGACTCATCTCTACGCCACTCTACAGCCATCTAACCATAATCTACTGGACTCCATGGATCATCCATCTTCATCACTCTTAAGGCTCCATAAATCCATACTTTGGTCAAATCATTGAAGGAAAATTATGATTTTTTGGTCCAGGTTCGTTCAAATCTGATCAGATCAAGAGATATATTTCAAAAAAAATTTTCTTTAATCTATATCAGATCTGAGATATTTCAGATCTAATTCTTATTATTTTAATAAATAAAATAAAATAAGGATAAATTAAATCAAATTTAATTTACCTAATTTGGTAATCCAATTATCCGTTGATGATCCTGTATGCAGCGGAAGGTTCTGAATCTAGCCATGCAAGCGTCTGGTCTCTACCGATATCCACTCAGATTGGATCTGGAGATCCTCTTCTTCTCTATTATGTCTTCAAAAATTAGATCTGGATCTGATCTAGAGGATCTTCAAAACTCCTTTTGAAGATCAGCAGTCGTCCTTTGCAGCAGTGCAGCCTTCTTGCTTTTGATCGCCTTTCTTTGATCTGGATCGCACCAACCAAGCTCCAAAACTATTTTGGACATGGAGAGGAGAGGGAGAAGAAGCTTTGGCATGGAGGAGGAGAGGAGAAAAGGCCTTTGGGTGTATGGAAACTCTTTTCTCAATCAATCTTTGAGTTGGGCGTAGGGTCTTATTTATAGACTAACTGTGATCCAACTCCTCTTCTTCCCAACCAATCACAACCCTTTGTGAAATCAGATCTAAATCTGATTGGTGGGAATAGAGTCCCCTGGATTCCTCCTTAGAGGGTGCCTAAGACCAGTCAAAGTTGGTTCTTAGAAGAACTCTAATTGGAATCCAAAAAGGAGATGGAGTCCTTGTCCAACAAGGACTCCTAGGCGCCTCCAACTTGGGTACACGCCTAGGGTGGCATGCGCCCTCCTCCTTGCCAGGTTCTGGCAGGGGGACAGGCCCCCACCAGCTCTCCAATAGGTGCATGACATGTGGTCAAAAGTCAAAGTGTCAATGGTCAACGTTTGACCAGTCAAAGGTAGACTTTTGACCAAAGTCAAAGAACAAGAAATGGCAGGTGACCAAAAATGGCAGGTAATGTCTTACAAAATAAGACAACCTTTTCTGACTTGGACAACCTCCAGTCAGACCATATGAAGGCCTCTAATTGAGCACAAACTCCTTTGGCTCAGACAGGACAACTTATTTATGATAGTAAAAGAAGAACGTTAGGTTCAATCGAGTGCTAGCACGATTTTCCTTGAACCTAATTGAATCTCATTCAGATCAATTGAACTGGATCAGTTCAATTGATGATCACCAGATTCAAACCCTTGTTTGTGTGACCCAGTTAGGTTCAGTTCTGTATGGTAATGGGATATGTCATGATCTCTATCATCGACATCATCGAAACTCCTTTCGATGGATCAGAACTCTTCTGATTCGAACAGCTAGAATGATCGATCATCTAAATCATTCTAATTGCTCCCAAAATCCACCAGTGACACCTAGCAGTATATGGTGGCAACCCATCAGAGCTGAATGCGAACCTCTTGGTGCAGCTACCTGTGTGATTAAGTTCTTCTATCTTGAGCCCCGATCAGATTAGGGTTAAGGTGAACTCGTCAAACCCTAGTCTCTGTCATATGATGTAATCATTCGATTCGAGTCCGATGTGAAAATCTAAATAGAAACTCTTTCTATTATTTCACTCTACCATGGCCATGGATTTGGGACTTGATTCTCATGATCATCATAGGGCTGCTCCTCTACCACCGAGGTAGATAGATTCCATCTTGATGCCATCCAGTTCCTACAATGAACATGCTATAGCCAACATACACCTCAGGGTTCCATATGGCTAGGAGACCGAGTAATGGTGTAGTCAAACTATAACACCCTCAAGGTGAACTGTCCGATGCACCTCAGGTCAAAGAACCAGATACACACTACTGCAGCATCGAGTCAGTCATTGACGAGAAGGTAGACTCCCTAATGACTACTCGAGGTGGTCACGCTCAGTGCCCTCGTTCTCTAACGAGTACCTGTACTCTCGCTCCGGTGTCTCCACACCGTAGACTCAAGACTCATCTACTAAAGAGAAGCGATTGTACACCAACCTTCCGGATCAATCACCATCCTCGTGATGATCCTATGGTCGGGAGCAATTTTATGAGTTAATAATGATTATTCATGTCTTAAATTTTCAACTCTTGAAAATATGAATTATCATTACCATTAACTCAAAGGATGTATCACAGACACTAAATACACATATGTGATAGAAAATAACCCATTTTATTGATATTATAGTCAAAATTATAATTTTGCCCCTAGAAGTGTATTACAAGTGTCAGCCAATTCTGGCTTCTAGGGCACATATATCTAACAATCTCCCACTTGTCCTAAAGCCAATTGGCTACAAGTCTAAGTCCCATCTTCTCAAGGTGGGCTTCGATCTTCTGCTGGCCCAACGGCTTTGTAAGTGGGTCTGCCACATTATCTGCGGAGTTGACTCTCTTGACCTCGACGTAACCCTTCTCGAGGTAATCGCGGATGAGGTGGTATCGCCGCTCAATGTGCTTGGATTTCTGGTGAGACCTCGGCTCCTTAGCAAGGGCTATGGCGCCATTGTTGTCGCAGTATAGAGGAATGGCATCTGATGGCATTACTCCAATTTCTGCAGCAAACTTCTTGTACCAGAATGCTTCCTTCATAGCCTCTGATGCAGCGATATATTCTGCTTCCATGGTGGAATCTGCTATCACATTTGCTTGAAACTCTTCCAGCTGACAGCACCACCATTGCACACAAACAGACTTCCAGATGTCGACTTTCGATCATCTATATCGGACATGAAATTCGAGTCTGTGTATCCCTGGACTTGGAGTTCTCCATTACCAAAGACCAACATCATATCCTTAGTTCTTCTCAAGTACTTAAGGATACATTTCACAGAAGTCCAGTGTTCTTCACCTGGATTTGACTGATATCTGCTTGTGACACTCACAGCATGGGCTATATCAGGTCGTGTACATTAGCATGGCATACATGAGGCTCCCTATTGCAGAAGCATAAGGGATCTTGCTCATGCGTTCTATTTCCTCAGGTGTGCTGGGGCACATCTTCTTGGAAAGATGAATACCATGTCTGAAGGGTATTAATCCCCTCTTAGAGTTTTCCATACTAAACCTCTTTAGTACTTTCCTCTATGTACATCTTCTGTGAAAGTCCTAGCATCCTATTCGGTCTATCCCTATAGACCTTAATTCCTAGAATAAAGGATGCTTCACCTAGGTCTTTCATGGAGAATTCCTTGGACAACCACATTTTGACTGATGTCAACATGGGAATATCATTCCCAATAAGGAGGATGTCATCCACGTACAATACGAGGAAGACAACAGCGCTCCCACTGACCTTTTTGAAAACACATGGTTCCTCTTCATTTTTGATGAAACCAAACTTTTTGATCACATCATTGAAACGAGTGTTCCAGCTCCGAGATGCTTGCTTAAGTCCATATATGGACCTTTGCAGCTTGCAAACCTTGTGATCAGTATCACTGGATGTGAAACCTAGCGGCTGTTCCATATAGATATCTTCCTCAAGATATCCATTTAAGGAATGCCGTTTTCACGTCCATTTGCCATATTTCATAATCGAAATAGGCTGCAACGGCAAGCAATGTGCGGATGGATTTTAGCATAGCCACTGGGGAAAAGGTATCCTGATAGTCAATGCCTTCGCGTTGACTATAACCTTTTGCCACTAGTCTAGCCTTGAATGTCTCCACATTCCCATCTGCACCAATCTTTCTCTTGAAGATCCATTTACACCCAATAGGTACTATACCTTCTGGTGGATCTACCAAGGTCCAGACTTGGTTTGAGTGCATCGAGTCAATTTCTGACTGCATTGCCTCTAGCCATTTCTCGGAGTCGATATCTGATATCGCCTCGTTGTAGGTTTTGGGATCATCACCATGAGCACCATTACCTACGAGGAACATTTTCTCTACTCCTCTGAAATAATACCTAAGTATCTTTCAGGGGGATGGGAAAACTCTTTCCGATCTACGAGGTGGAGGAGGTAGTGTTCTTATTGGCTCAACCTGATTTGGTTCCAATTGGTCCTTAGCTCGTTCCACTTGTGAGACTTTCTCATCAAGCTTGAATCTGCTTTTCCAATGCCGCTATCTTGAATAAACTATTTTTCAAGAAAGATGGCATGTCGACTCACAATCACATTGTGGTCTTCTGGAATGTAGAAATAGTATCCTAATGACTCTTTAGGATATCCTATGAATCGAGCTCTGAAAGGACCTAAACTCTAACTTGTCCGCTTGTTGTCTTTTGACATGAGCCGGACAACCCCAAATTCTGAGATGACTCAGACTTGGTTTCTTACCGTGCCATATCTCATACGGTGTGGTAGGAACGGTTTTAGAGGGAACCCTATTCAGTAGATAAATTGAAGTTAACAATGAGTGTCCCCAAAGAAAATCAGGGAGGTCTGTGAAGCTCATCATGGATCGAACCATATCCAATAGAGTCCGATTTCTCCATTCTGAAACCCCGTTGAGTTGAGGTGTTCCTGGTGGAGTCCATTGAGAGACTATGCCATTTTCCTTTAGATAGTCTAGGAATTTTCCGGCTAAGGTATTCACCTCCTCGATCTGATCGAAGAACCTTAATGGGTTTTCCAGTTTATTTTTCTACTTCATGTCTGAATTCTTTGAACTTTTCAAAAGCTTCAGACTTGTGTCTCATAAGATACACATACCCATACCTAGACAGATCATCGGTAAAGGTAATGAAGTAGACAAAATTGCCTCTAGCCGGCACATCAAATGGGCCGCACACATCAGTATGTACTAGGGCAAGGAGATCTGTGGCCCTCTCCCCATGTCCAACAAAAGGGAGTTTAGTCATTTTGCCTTGAAGACAAGATTCACAAGTTGGATATGACTCGGAAGTCAATGGACTCAATAGCCCATTTTTCTCCAATTTGTTGATCCTATCTTCTGCTATATGACCTAATCTCAGGTGCCATAGATATCTGTCGTTTGGACTATCCCTAGGTCGTTTGGCATTCACGTTTTGCTCGATAGTTAGAACAGGTACATCAATATGTAGCTGATAAAGACCATTAATAAGGAAACCATTTGCAATTTTATTTCTTTCATAAAGAATGTTACAATGGTCCTTAAAGAAGGTGATCACATAACCTTCTTGTGCTAAGCATGAAACAGAAATCAAATTTCCTGCTAGCTGCAGGCACATAAATAACAGTCTTTCAAAACTAAGTCTAAACCAGATGGTAATCGAAGAGGGTATGTTCCCACGGCTACTGCAGCAACTCTTGCTCCATTACCGATGCGTAGGATCATGTCTCCATCCCTCAGCCTCCTGCTATCCTCAAGACCCTGCATGGAAGTGCACAGATGAGCACTAGAACCAGAGTCAAGCACCCAACTGGATGCAGAAGAAATCCGTAAGGTTAGACTCAATAACGAGCATACCTCCAGAAGGACCTTCCTTCTTGTTCTTCAGGGTGGCCAGGTAAGTAGGGCAGTTCCGCTTCCAATGGCCGTCGCTGTTGCAATGGAAACACTTTCCTTTGCCATCGGCCTTTTTCTTCGGCTTCTGCCTTCTTCTTCTTTGATCCTTCCACCTTTTGCTTTTTCACAGACTTCTTTTTCTTTCCATAAGACTTTCTTTTGGAAGAAGTCCGTTCCATAGCAAGAACTGAGCCTTTAGAACCTTTCATAGAAAGCTCAGCGGTAACCAGCATATTCATTAATTCGGCCAAGGAATTCTTGAAGTTTATGCATGTGGTAATTCATGATGAATTGCCCATATGCATCAGTCAAGGATTGCAGAATAATATCGTTCTGCAAGGTCCAAGTCCAACTTCACACCGAGCTTCTCAAGCTCTTCCATGTCCTTGATCATTGTCAGACAGTGATCTTGGACTGACTGCCCATCACGCATCTTAGCCTTAAAAAGTCATTTCGTGACTTGATATTTGGCTGCGCGACTCTGTTCACCAAACATCTCCTGCAGGTGAGCCAACATTTGGCGAGCAGTCCCGATATCCTCATGTTGGCGCTGGAGCTCATCAGACATCGAGCCCAACATGTAATATCTGGCCTTATTATCTTCGTCTATCCATTTTTCCAGAGACGCTCTCTGTTCAATAGGATGGACGGGCTGGTAAGGTGGGAGGGTCCTGGTCCAATAACATGGGTTAACTTCTCTGGAACCCAAAACTATTTTTGTAGTTCCTGAGCCAATCTTTATAATTGGGTCCAGTCAGTCTATGTGTGTCCAGGATACGTGCCAATGGGTTGGACGCAGACATTTTCCTATAGAGAGTCAAAGATTCTAGTTAGATACTATAATTTTGACTTGACCAATTTGTTTAGGAATTTTATTTTTAAATAAATTAGCTCCCACTATTTTCTCGGATCCCTACACTCCCTCTGTAGAGATGCGAAAATCTCCACGATTAATGATTTCTAGTGGGTGGTGCGGTCTCACCAACTGACTCATCACCTCACCTAACAGTTATTGGTGATGGGTTAGCCAATGAGTGAACAACTCTTGTTCAATGATTCTCTAATCATGGTGCACCCAAACTTGGTCTCTAATTCATGAATCTCACCGTATCCGGAATATTGATCCACTCCTTAGTTAAGTCAGACCCACCATTTGCATAGACTGGGTTCCTAATTGAGTCTCTCACCGTATCCAAAATATTGAGCCCAACTCATCCTCCAGCCCATAGCATCCAATGCCTAATAGACATGGTTGCATCTTCCCGGTGCAACTGAGCCACTGTATCCAGCCGAGAACAATCAACCCCGGGAAAGGGCCCGCACATCTACAATGGTGGAAGACCTCAGACTTAATCTTTTCTTAGGGAGAATTGATTCAGGTCTCATTAAACTAGACTTGGCTTAGTCATAACAATTATGACTAACCTAGTGGCATGGGTTAGCTCGGATTATTGACCACCTCAGATCAGAACTGTGTCAACAGATATGGCCAGGTAAGTGAGATCGGTGGAAGGAATATGCCATTAACTCGTACAAGAACGCATTCAGGTCGAGTAGCTTCCAATTAAAAATCAGTCGGTCGTATGTGCCAAACTTACCTTAGACACCAAATTGTTGAGTCAGAACCAATTGGGTTAGCCTACAATCCAGACTCTAACCTCTGAGCCTAATTAGGTCTTGCTTGATCGTGACTCGATCTTGACCCAGACTTAATCCTATTAGGCTGGTCAATTTAAGCATTGTTGATCCCATCTAACCAACTCTTGATTCGGTTTGATCAACCGCTTAGACCTAATTGAGCTACCCAAGCCCGAACCCAGTATTATGAATATGTCTTAGATCTGAAATTCTCAATTTTAGACCTAATTAATATTTCCATAAACTTAATTCTTAATTAAGTAGGGTTCATAAACAAAATATGCACAATAAATCCTAGGGTTTCAGGATCTAGGGTTTTGCAGAAAGTAAGTTTTGGGTTTCTGATTAAGGACGAACACGCAGCACCCCTACACATCATAAGAACACCCCATCGAATGGGAAGAGAGGGCCTTTAAACCCTTCTTCGTTCTTATGACCGGACGGCCAAGAGGAACGCCTTAATCAGGAACATTCAATACTACAAAATAGTATCAGATCTATATCATATATCTCATATACAAAGTAGATCTAATCATGGCATATTTTGCATACATCTCATGTATCGAATCATGCATGTTTTCAGATCTAAATTATCTCATAATAATCTAAAAAATTAGATTTAAATTGATCTAATCAAAATAAATTCTAATCTAGACAATTATGTAGAACTATTCTACAACTAGTCTAGACATGCATCAATCATATCTCATATGATGTTTAAAATTAAATAATTTTTATTTACTATTTTTTAGATGTTATTATAACACTTATAATATCAAAAAATAGTAAATAAAAGGATCTAAAATATGATTTAATCAGATTAAATCAAAAACATGCAAGACTATTCTATAGTACTATTCTATTCTAGAACTAGTCATGCATATCTTCTAATCTTAGGTAGGGAGCACTGGAGAGCACTGAAGAGTATCTTCAGATACTTGATAGGTTCAGTTGGAATTGGTATCTGCTATGGTCAGCGAGAAGGTGCTAAAGAATATCCTAACATGTCCAAGGAGGATCAAGGGCTAATAAAGAGATTTGTGAATGCAGATTTTGATGGAGATGTGGACACTTGGCATTCAATGATAGATTTTGTGTTCAGCCTATAAGGAGGTCCAGTCTCATAGAGATCATGCTTGCAATCGATTATGATCTTATCTACTACCAAAGCAGAGTATATTGATATCACGAAGGCAAGAAGGAAGCTCTATGGCTGAAGAGCTTGGCGCTGGAGATGGGATTCCCATAGAATATAGTTCGGATGCATTGTGACAATTAGAGTGTTTTGTTGCTCGCACGAAACTCTGTATATCATGTGAGGAACAAGCACATTGATATCAGATACCACCAAATTAGAGAGCTAGTGGAGGATGGTGAAGTAGAGCTGGTGAAGATTTGCACCAGAAAAAATCTAGCTAGTGTGCTTACAAAGGTACTTTCATGTAATAGTTTTCATAATTGTATGGTACTGATGGGGTTGATGGATAGAGCTGAGTTCATAAGAACTTAGGAGCACCAAGATGAAGATTGTGAGCTCAGGTATGGTGCTCTCAAGCCTTGAAAGCAGGTAGAGAGAGAGCAAGGAACGAATGAAACCAAACATCAAAGAGCTTCAGCCAATGCTTCAGTCGAGCTGGCTTGAATTCTGAGAGAGTCGGCTTGAGCAGAAGTCCAAAAAGTGTATCAAGCTGACACACTAGAAGGGTAGGCTTGATTTTTGTCAGAGCCAGCTCGAGTAGAAGTCGAGCTGGCTTGAATTCTGAGATAGTTGGCTCAAGCAGCAGAGTAGAGAGCGATGATTCAGGCTCTCATAGGAGATATCACAATCGAGCTGGCCCAACTGCTGATCGAGCTGGCTCGAGCAGTGAACAAAATAGGACATGGTTTCTATTCTAGCTTGGGATTGGATTTAATCCTGAAAACTTATGGCCTTGGTTTGTGAGGTCCTAAGGGACTAACCTATAGATTGGACTAGGGATTAGTCCAAAAGGTGTGTGCATGTAAGACATGGGTATACATGGGCTTAGGGAGTGCATCATATTAGATTAGCTGGAGAGTTTTTTGGGTTGAATCAATTTGACCAGGTATATATACTCTGTATTGAGTTTGTAAATTAATACAAATAAAATATAGGCCCTTTTCTCTCTAAAAATTCTCTCTTCCTCTCTTCTCCTCATCCTAGGGTTTTCTAGGGTTTGATAGGATGGCCATCTATTTTCTTAGATCCTTGTTGCTGTTTTCACAAGCATCGAGTAGCAAGGATAGTTTCCAACAGATTGGTATCAGAGCAGCCATCTCATGGAACAACATGGCTTCCATGATCTGTCCTGTCTTAATCATGTCTGCTTACTTCAATGTACTTTATATGGGCTCAAACAAGCCCCTTGGGCATAGTTCAACAATTTTGTTATTGGGTATGGTTTCTTTTGCAATAGTGTTGACCCATCATCGTTTATTTATCACCATGATGGTCACACTATCATCCTATTACTTTACATTGATGACATCATTCTCATAGGTTACCCTAAAAACTTTTGGACTATCTTATTCATGCCATCGATGAGGTGTTTTCCATGAAAGATCTCGACCCACTTCATTATTTCTTAGGGATCGAAGTCAGTCACTTCTCTAATGAGATTTTTCTTTCTCAGTAGAATATGCTTTGGATCTTTTAGCTCGGGCTTCCATGGAGCAGTGTAAATCGATTGTCATTCCCATGACTACCAAACCGCCACCACTTAAACATGGTGATTAACTGTATAATGATCTCTCAAACTATCAAAGCCTCATTGGAGTTCTTCAGTATCTTACTCTCACACGTTTGGATCTCTCACTTGCAGTTAACACTATGTGTTAACACATGCATGCCCAACTATAGCCCATTTTCAAATGGTTAAATGCAAACTACGATATGTTCGAGGCACTTCACATCTTGGGTTTCATATTCTGGCCCACTCATTAGACTTGTTTGCTTTTGCCGATGCAGACTGGGCTGGATGTAAAGTCACTCATCGCTTCACCAAGGAATATCACACCTTGCTTGGCTCTAATTAGGTTTCTTGGTGTCCCAAGAAGTAGTCCACTATATCTTGATCCACCTCTGAAGCCAAATATCAAGCTCTTGCTTCAAGTAGTCCACTATATCTTGATCCACCACTGAAGCTGAATATCAAGCTCTTGCTTCAACTGCTACCAAACTCACTTGAATTTCATTTATACTTTGCAACATTGAGGTCCCACAACCCCAGGCCTTGCTACTTTTCTCCAACAACTTGTTTGCATTGCATCTCATGACCAATCTGATCTTTCATGCTCAGACCAAGCACATTGAGATTGATTATCATTTCGTTTAGAAAAGGTCACCCTAAGCTCTATTATCATTCAGCTATATTCTGTCATCTATGCAACTTGCTAATATATTCATGAAGCCACTAACTCAAGATACTTTTATCGGTCTACGGGCCAAACTCGGTCTCTAGTCCTTACCACGCCCAATTTGAGGGGGAGTATTAGAGCCAAAAAAAAACTTAAGCCACAAATCAGCCCGCAATATCCTCTCCCGCTCAACATAGGGAGGATCACAAAAATAGAGAATAATAGAGTATTACATTAAATAAATAAATCTCATATATTATGCAATAATTCAAAATCATTTCTTTTTAGCAAGATCATGCAACCAAGGATCATGAAAAATCAAGCCAATTAAGAGATTCTTTCACATAACACAATAATTCAAAATCTTTCCTTTATTGGAGAGAATCATGGAGTATTATATTAATTAAGAAAATCTTATATATTATGCAATAATTTAAAATATTTTTTTATTGACAAGATCATGCAAATTAATGATCATGGAGAATCGAGCCAACTAAGAGATTCTTTCATGTAGTACAATAATTCAAAATCTTTTTTTTTACAGTATAAATATTTATCATATTTTATTAAGCATTTCTTTTTATTGGTATAGAATCTGATTGACGTCGGATCGAGCTAGTGTGGAGGAGAAAAAAGTCGTCATCGATGATCTGCAAAATAAAGTTTCATTCAGAGTCTATGGTGGTGGCTCCGATAGGACCCTTCGATGATCAAGTCAGCTCTTCTAGCCAATAAAAATGGAGTGCTCAGATAAAAATTCAGCAGAGTTTTAGAAAAAAGAATAGAGCTTAGAGAAAACATATCTGAAGGATTTTTTTTTATAGATGAAGCTTATCGTAACCGTCCGATAGTGGGCCACTCAGGATCACTTGGAGTTTATTATGGAGAGAGAGTTGTTCGTTGTTGTGATGTAGCCATTCGATAGTGGACCGCTCGGAACCACGTGGAGTTTGTTACAAAGAGTGATGTCCGTTGTCATGAAGTGGCCATTCGTTGAGATTTAATAGTCGAAGTTTGGAGGAAGCAGGCATTGGTTGGTGAAGAGCTTTGACATACATCAATTCTAGGAAAGTTTGGACTCCTAAAGAAAACACGACTAGAGGAGATCATCCAGAAGGAATATTAGTTGAAATCTAAAAGAAATCTACTGAAGAAATCTGAATGAAGTTTGACTGATGGAGAAGTCTAGGAGGAGTTCGACTGGTGGAGAAGTTCGACTGAAGAAGAAATCCTGAAGGAATTCAACTTCTGGAGGTATCCGACTGAAGAAGAGATCTGGAAGGAGTTTGGCTCCTAAAGAAACTTGACTGAAGGAGAGATCCGGAAGGAGTTCGGCTCCTATAGAAATCCAGCTGAAGAAGAAGTCCAAAAGAAGTTTGGCTCTTGGAGGTATTCGACTGAAGGAGAGATCCGAAAGAAGTTTGGCTCTTGGAGGAACTTGACTGAAGGAGAGATTCGAAAGGAGTTTGGCTCCTATAGAAATTCGACTAAAGGAGGAGTCTGGAAGGAGTTCGGCTCCTGAAAGTATCCGACTGAAGGATAGATTTGGGAGGAGTTTGGCTCCTGGAGGAACTTGACTGAAGGAGAGATCCAAAAGGAGTTTGGCTCCTATAGAAATCCAACTGAAGGAGGAGTTTGGAAGAAGTTCGGCTCCTATAAAAAACTTGACTGAAGGAGGAGTTCGAAAGGAGTTCGGCTACTATTGAAACTTGACTGAAGAAAAGATCTGGAAGAAGTTTGACTCCTATAGAAATTTGACTGAAGGATAGATCCGAAAGAAGTTCGGCTCTTGGAGAAATTCGACTGAATGAGAGATCCGGAAGGAGATCGACTTCTGAAGAAATTTGACTGAAGGAGAGATCTGAAAGGAGTTTGGCTCCTATAAAAAACCTGACTGAAGGAGAGATCCAGAAGAAGTTCGACTACTAAAAAAATCTGACTGAAGGAGGGATCCAAAAGGAGTTCGGCTCATGGAGAAACTTGACTGAAGGATGGATCCAAAAGGAGTTCGGCTCCTGGAGGAACTTGACTGAAAGAAGAGATCTGAAAGGAGTTTGGATCCTATAGAAACTTGACTGAAGGAGAGATCTGAAAGGAGTTTGGCTCCTATAGAAATCTATCTGAAGGAGGAGTTTGGAAGGAGTTCGGCTCCTAGAGGTATCCGATTGAAGGAGAGATCTAGAAGAAGTTCAGCTCTTGGAGGAACTTGACTGAAGGAGAGATCCAAAAGAAGTTCAACTCCTATAGAAACTTGACTGAAGAAGAGATTCGGAAGGAGTTTGGCTGAGGTTCAGCCGCTAGATGAGTTCGACTACTGAATGAGTTCGGTTGCTTGAGGGGTTCGATCATTGGAGGAAGAATTCCTGATCGAAGCTCCTCTGAGATTATCAGTTGCATTAGGCTAAGCATCAAGCTGGACTTCGATGGGAGCAGAATTTATCTCCAACAATAGTCCCCCCACTCTTGAGTTTGAAATTCGAAGGAAGAAAGTACAAAAAAGACGACTGTCAAAGTTCTTTTTCAGGCTCTACACCCATTGGGGTTGAAGCTCGGGGGAGACCTTATCTCCAACTGAGATTGACGTCGAAGTTGAGGCTTGGGGGAGATCTTGCCTCCGACCGAGATCCAAGGAGATCTTATCTCCTGTTGACATTGTGGTTGAAGCTCGTGGAAGATCTTATCTCTAGTCGAGGTTGAAATTGAAGTTGAAGCTCGGAGGAGATCTTGTCTCCAACCGAGGTCGAAGTTGAAGTTGAAGCTCGAGGAAGATCTTGTCTTCAGCTGAGGTTGAAGTTGAAGTTGAAGCTCAAGAAAGATCTCATCTCCAGCCGAGGTTGAAGGAGATCTTATCTTCTGTCGAAGTAGAAGCTCGGGAGAGATCTTATCTTCTGTTGTTATCGGGCATAATGGAGTCATTGTCAGGGCCTCTCCTCTCATTCCATCTAAAATGAATGAGGCTTTCGATTTTGCTCATGTTAGGATGAGGTTCTCCTCCTATTCCTAACAAGCTATGCGGGTGCATAAGGGCTATTATCAGGGCCTCTTCCCACATCTCGTCTAAAATGAACGAGGCCTTCGATTTTGCTCATGTTAAGATGAGATTCTTCTCCTATTCCTAACAGACTATAGAGGCACATAAGGGTCGTTGTTAGTGCCTTTCTCTCCATCTCATCTAAAATGAACGAGGTCTTCGACTTTGCTCACGTTAGGATGAGGTTCTCCTCTTCTTCCTAATGGGCTATGGGGGTGCATAAGGACCGTTGTCAGGGTCTCTCTCCCCATCTCGTCTAAAATGAATGAGGCCTTCGATTTTGCTCACATTAGGATGAGGTTCTCCTCCTGTTCCTAATGAATTATGGGGACGCATAAGGGTCATTGTCAGAGCCTCTTCCTCCATCTCGTCTAAATTGAAAAGGCCTTCCACTTTGCTCGCATTACAATAAGATTCTCCTCCTATTTCTAATGAGCTGTGGGGGCACATAAGGGCCGTTGTCAGGGCCTCTTCCTCCATCTCGATTAAAATGAACGAGGCCTTCGACTTGCTCATGTTAGAATGAGGTTCTTCTTCTATTCCTATCATGGCCACTATTGATTGCTTCTTCCATGCCATCACATAATTTTTGCACCAAAAAATAATAATATTGAAATGGAGGTGTTTTATTGAAAAAAATTTATTGGTAGTATATCCTCAGATTTTTTGAATTCAAATATCGTGGGAGCATTCTTCCTTCGAGCTTCTTCAGACGATAAATTTTGAATCGAATGATCTCCTCTATTTCATATGGACCTTTCCAATTTGGGGCAAGCTTCTCTGGCTCTAAGACTGAGAGATGGTGGCTCGTCAAAGTACTAAGCTCCTTATTGTTCCTCCCTCACTGGTGGTTCTGGCTGTGGTAGTGCCCTTGGCCGATCTACTCTTGCTTCAAGTCGGGCCTCTGTGGAGCATTGAGGGGGGCATAGCTGTGAAACCTTCTAAGGGGGGACTTCTTCGTGCCCTTCCTTCAGAACTTCTTTGATGACGAGCTCGAGGAGGAGTTTGGACTCGCTCACGCTCAAGGAGTTCGGGCTCGCTTGCGCTCGGAGGGAGTTTGGAAGCACGATCAAACTTCATTCGGCCTTCTACTAATGATACTGAAGAATTTCATTCAGCCCTTCCTAATATTCATCAGAGAATCCAAACTTTGGCACGAACGTCGGCTGTTGATGAAGTGAGCCGCAAACTGATAGCTCATCAGGTCAAAGGAGAAGATCATACCCGACTTTAATGCGAGTACCAGTTTCTTACTACTCCCTTCAAGGTAAACGAAAAAGCTTGGCATAAGATGGCATCAAATATACCATGGAGCAGCATCATAGTCTGAAAGGTCTTCAGGTGATCGATCGGATCAGAGGTTCCATCGTAGCTTTCAAACCAGGGGAAGCTTGAAGTTCGGTGGAATGGGTTCTTGCATAATTTGAGGAGAGAAAGGAGGATCGGTGCAGACATCGTCATGGTGAGCTAGGGCAACGTGGCCGAGCTCCTCAATCCATCGATCCATCCTCCATAGTTTCTGATCGAGGACATCATCTCGATCACAGACCATGAAAGGCTGTCGGTTGTAGATGGAGAAGGTTTCTTCTGAAGAAGAATCATGATCCAAACAAGGATCCTCTGCTTTCTATTTCTCCTTCCCAAGGGGGACAGGTATGCTAGCCCAAGTGCTCCTCCTTGGGGCCGATTTCTAACATCCTGATGGCGGGTTTTCTGATGGAATTGCCATCGAAGGCTGCCACATGGCCTGCACCATCTCGATGAGGTCCTGAATCCACTGCATTAGCAGATTAAACTGCTCTAAATCTACCATGGCCATCGGTGGAGGAGGTTGAATTGCTAGTGATGGACTAGGGACAGACGAATCTGGCCTAGATTTGATGGTGGAAGCAGTAGATCTTCGGATAGTCATCCTCTTTGGAGGCATTTCTCGGGATTGAGAGAGAGGATGGAGATGAACCTTGAAGAAGGTCAGCAGGATCGACTGAGCACTCCTTTAAGAACAAGGATACCTCATGATTAGAGATTCCTTCCTCCAGCGTCAATTCTGTTGGTGCAAAATCTAGTTGACACCAGATCGAGCTGGAGTAGAGGAGGAAGAGATTGCCATCAATGACCTGCAAAATAAAATTTCATCCGAAATTGATGGTGGCGGCTCCAATAAAATCCTCCGACGATCAAGTCAGCTCTTCTGACCAACAGAAATAGAGTGCTCAAGCAAGAATTCAGTAGAGTTTCGGAAAGAAGAAGAGAGCTTAGAGAAAATATATCTGAAGGATTTTTTTTATAGACAGAGCTTATCGTAACTATCCGGTAGTGGGCCGCTCGGGGCTACATGGAGTTTGTTATAAAGAGAGAGTTATCCGTTGTTATGATGTGGCCATTCGATAGTGGGCCGCTCGGGGTCACGTGGAGTTTGTTACGAAAAGTGGTGTTCGTTGCTATGAAGTGGACGTTCGTTAAAATTTAATAATCGAAGTTCGGAGGAAGCAGACATTGGTTGGTGAAGAGCTTTGACATATATTAATTTCAGAGGAGTTTAGACTCCTAAAGAAAACACGGCTAGAGGGGATCATCCAAAAGGAATACTAGTTGAAATCTGGAAGAAATCCACTAGAGGAATCCCAATGGAGTTCGACTGATGGAGAAGTCCAGGAGGAGTCTGACTGGTGGAGAAGTTCGATCGAAAGAGAAGTTCGGAAGGAGTTCGGCTCCTGAAGAAATTCGAAAGAAGTTCGGCTCCTAGAGTTAACCGACTGAAGGAGAAGTTCGGAAGGAGTTCGGCTCCTAGAGGTATCCAACTGAAGGAGAGATCTAGAAGGAGTTCGACTTCTGAAGGAACTTGACTGAAGAAGAGATCTGGAAGGAGTTTGGCTCCTATAGAAATTCGACTAAAGGAGGAGTCCGGAAGGAGTTCGGCTCCTATAGAAATCCGACTGAAGGAGAAATTCGAAAGGAGTTCGGCTCTTGGAGGTATCCGACTGAAGGAAAGATCCGGAAGGAGTTCGGCTCCTAGAGGAACTTGACTAAAGGAAAGATCCGGAAGGAGTTTGGCTCCTATAGAAATCCGACTGAAGGAGGAGTCCGAAAAAAGTTCGGCTTCTGGAGGAACTTGACTGAAGGAGAGATCCAGAAGGGTTTAGCTCCTATAAAAAATCCGACTGAAGGAGGAGTCCGAAAGAAGTTCAGCTCCTGGAGGAACTTGACTGAAGGAGAAATCCGGAAGGAGTTCGGCTCCTATAAAAATTCGACTGAAGGAAGAGTTCGAAAGGAGTTTGGCTCATGTAGAAACTTGACTGAAGGAGAGATCCGGAAGGAGTTCGGCTCCTAAAGAAATTCGATTGAAAGAGAGATCCGAAAGAAGTTCGGCTCCTGAAGAAATTCGATTGAAGGAGGGATCCGAAAGGAGTTCGGCTCCTGGAAGAACTTGACTGAAGGAGAGATCCGAAAGAAGTTCGGCTTCTGGAGAAATCCAACTGAATGAGGGATCCGGAAGGAGTTTGGCTGCTGGAGGAACTTGACTGAAGGAGAGATTTGGAAGGAGTTTGGCTCCTGTAGAAATCCAACTGAAGGAGAGATCTGAAAGGAGTTCGGCTCCTGGAGGTATCCGACTGAAGAAGAGATCCAGAAGGAGTTCGGCTCCTGTAGAAACTTGACTGAAGGAGATATCCGGAAGGAGTTCGGTTGGGGTTCATCCGTCGGATGAGTTTGGCTACTGAATGAGTTCGGCCGCTTGAGGGGTTCGGCTGCTGAAGGAAGAATTTTCGATCGAAGCTCCTCCGAAATTACCAGTTGCATTAGGCTAAGCATCAAGCTGAACTTCGGCAGGAGCAGAATTTATCTCCAATACTTTTAATAATGATGGCCCTATGTACTATAAATTTATAATCAATAAATGAATTATGTGTGGCATTTTTTTTTCCAAATATCTTACATCAATAATTTTATTATAAGGATGCAAAGGAAATCTCATCCCAACCTTTAGAGCTTCCTCATATATCTTTAGCTGAGTTGAGAGGCAATCGTTGGCCCTTTCCTTAGGCCCACACAATATGAGGAAGCTCCATTAGATGTGGAGGCTCCCCCGTAACCTATCAAAACCCTCCTGATCCAAGACAAACTCCTCTGCCCCTGAAACGTAGGAGATCTCTTGCTGGACAATCTCCAACCTACTGGAAGACTGACCAACCGAAGAATGCGAGCTGGATGAAGTATGCGTGCTTAAGTTCACGGAAGCGAATTCTCTGACCTTATGATCTGTTGTTCTGCAAGTCCATGGAGGTCTGTGTCGTCGTCCCACACTCCAGCAGCAACAGTTTGGTTTCTCTTGACGCAAATGCATACCTAGCCTTCCATTGGAGGATAATCATCCATTGCCTTAATCATGCCATAGAGATCATTCTATTTACAAGATCAAAAACTCTTTGTTAGAGTCTGATAAATGGACTATGCACCTTCAGATTACGGTCGCTGAAGCAAAGATGAATTTTAGTGGGGCTGCACAAACCAGTATGATCATACTTGCACACAGAGGGTAGTTTAGCTTTACAAATTTGCGATAGAAATGATTCAGAGGTATAAATTGTCCTAATCCTTTTAACCATTTACATCAAGACTAGCAAAATATGATCTGATCCATCAATCTGATTCGTATTCGATCCACCATAAATAAATTTAGATTTAAGCTAAACGAATTCGAGTTATAAATAGATCGACCCATTTAACTCATTTAATATTTGGATCGAATTTGGATTTCAAATATCTGACCCATTTAACCCATTTAATATTTAGATCGATTTTATCTATTTAATTTAATTTGATCTATTTAATAAGCATGTCAAATTTAGATATGAATTTTTGATATATTTAATGGATAGATTGGATTTAAATTAATAATTTTTTAATTCAACTTGCATGGATCCATTCCAGATCCGGTCCAATCCAACCCCGTTGCTACCTCTAATTTACACCTTACAGTCACAATGCAAAGGTGCATGCACCAAGCACTTTACAGCTGGCCCTACCAGATACTGTTATTCAGAGCTGGCCCGCGATGCAGACAAAGCCTTGTGGTACATCTCCTTGTCCGTCACCATACTCGAATTTATGTATATTCACTGTTGCTTCTTGTTCCCTGACTTTGGAAAATGCTCCGAATCTGGTTTACAGATGGGATTTTTAAGACACCTTTTCTGAACTCGGGGGATGTATTTCTAAAGGTGCTGGGTTTGCAGATATCCCAAAAATTTTCACCAAATTCTAGTTGTTTGTATTATGAAGTTTTTCCACCAGTTGGTAGTGCATGCATTTTCCAGCTGAGCTACCAAAAATACTACAAAAGGACAGCGTACAAAGTTAACCAATGCCTCGATGACTTGGCTGGCCAGGTTGTTGGCTTGTACTCTTAGCCAGGGAAGACGTCCTGAATCTCTACCACTGGTGTGATCAGTGCATTGTGGCTTTCTGGTTCTTTAATCTCTGCTCATTGGTGCGACGCAATGCACTGTGGCCTTTGATGTGTTAGGCTCTGAAATGCATCAAACACAACCATCTTTTTTCTGATTGATCTATTTATCCTTGTAACTTTGATTTAGTATTCACTTGCTGCATATGATCATCAAAATATATTGTTGATTGGAGTCTATGTGGGCCTACAGTGGTCATTACTGTCCAACAGAGGAGAACTGCAGCAACTTCTTGAGCTTACTAAGATAGAATGGGGTTGATCTGGATGAAGTTCAGGTATTTGACTACTCCATATTTATAGTTTGTTGGGTGCATCATTCGACACTCTATGTCATTTAACTGTTTCTTCTGATCTTATATACATTCATCATCAAATGAAGACTGCTATGAGGACGCAGAAGAATCTCAAATTGAAAAGGTGTTTGAAGCTTCTAAGTTCCCAAACCTCCAAGGCTTGTCATGCTTACAGAAATGGAGAAAAGCCGATTCATGGAATAAACTCTGGGTTCCCAAGGTAATGAAAATGTGCAAGTTGAAAATAAAGGCAGCTAAAAAAGAACGTCGTCTAGGCCTTCAAAGCCCAAGAGGTGATGTGCCTCAGATAGCAAATTTAGAAAGATCAAATCCAAGAGGGTAGCAAGTTCCTACCAGCTGGGGCATCAGCTTTCTCGGAAGTAAGTACTGGAGCAAGTGGCCCAAGGGTAGGATAATTTGCAGACTATCCTGTACAAGTCCGGGTACAGGCACTGGAATTTGTATGCCTGTCGCCAAGAGTGTCCCCCTCGTCTCACTCCCATCCATTTCAGAACTTATACCCTGCGCCACATGCACCACCTCACCAGAGGAACAAATCGAGATGAGGTACATGGAGTGGCAATTCGAGACGGGCAGGATGAATGGAGCCCGTGGGAACCAAGACACCTGACTGGCATAGTCACGGCGATATAGTGCACGTGGTGTAGGATATTTTTTCTCTAACGGTTTGCCTCATTTTTATAACTCACCTTGACCATATCACCCGATTGGACCTCACCATGTATATCACCCACCGCAATATATCATCACATATCTCTATCATATCCCCTGTGTGCTCCTTTTGTTTGATCTCTCGTTCATGCTGATACCACTCAAAAGCTGAAGGTTCGTCATCCTTCTCATATATCATCTTGGTACAACATTGGTATATCCGATATGGAGTCGGTTGGCATATCGGCACCCAACACTCAATACATTTCTTGTATTCGATAACAATTTGATAGCGGTATGGTATGATATGATCGGCTTGCACCGGCAGTGCATGGCATGTTCATGATTTTAATATTTCTGTTTGCTTGTACCCTACCAAACCATTGTCCGTGGCCTGATTTTTGAGAACTTGCAACCCATGGCATTAGATATCCCAACTTCTGATTACTCGCCCTTTTATCTGACACCACAGTATTTTGATACTAGATACTAGGACCGACTCAGAGCTATTGCTATGATGAATATAAATGTACAAGATCAATTTTATATGCATGTTATATTCGACAACACCAAAAATCTGTTGAGTTATTGTAAGTACTAGTTCTACTAGGATTACTTTAATTAATTAGATTGATCAGGGCATTGTTTTTATTTATTTATGTCAATATCCCAGCAACAATAGGAGAGGATTAGCTGAGTCCTATTCAAGCTCATATTGGGCGTCTTATGTTGAGGGACATTAGTTATTGGAGCTCCACAGAACCTTTCCCCAAGTATTGTGGTTCAAGAACAGAAGTGGGTTAGTTATAGCATATGACAACCGATAATCATCTCTTAGAAAATTAGGAAGTCAAGGTCTTTATAATATGCCATGAGAGCAATGGGCGCCCGTGCCTGTTCTCTATCATATTGGGCACCAGTCAACTAGCTTTTCATGTTCTCGTTTTGGTTGTACGTGTGAGAGTTTAATGCATCAAATTTTTTTTTTTCAAATTCTTTTATTTATCAATAAAAATTTGTTTTGAATCTCTTGATGCTTGCTTGTGATGATCTTAGACCAGACCAATCTTACATCAATATTCGTACTATCGGACAGACTAATCAAATAGTCTAGATTTTCTACAAAACCAATTCTCTTAACTCCTGGTGACCTTTACACAACTTGGGTGTGGGGTGCTCATGGTTCGACTGCTGAAATTGCAGGATCCCATGTCATTCCCTCCAGATAACACCATGTTCCCTCCAAATAAAACCATAGCCAGCTATCACAACAGATCAAATTGCTTCTCTCGCAATTAAATCAAACATCAGAAGCAGATATCAACACGCATTTAGTATTTTTTATGAAGCAACGGGACCAGATTGCACCTTTCGTGCCCAAGAATGATTAACCTTCATGCGAAATCACCATTGGATCACCTACCAAATACATCTGCAAGAACTCCATTCATCCATAGGCACAGTTCTCAAAGCAGGCAGCTGATGATCCAATGGTGGTTTCAGACGAAGGTTAATCATTCTTTCGTGCGAAAGATACATCAGTCCCACAAACTAACAGCCATTTCTGATCACATGAAAATGTAACCCGATTACAGCCTTCAGAGGCTGGCAAGTGGCAACTTGCAGTACGGCTGTATAATTTTTCTGATCTGAAGTGGGCTCTACATAAATTAAAAAGTAAAGAACTATTCCATCAAAACAGAGGAAAACTAAATAACTAGATCCAGATCAATTGATCCGTCATACAAAACTTTGGGTAGTACTTTAAAAATTAAAGACATGATGCAAGTAAACCCTACAGAAAATAAGCTGCAAGCTCTGTTCTGCATAGGCTGGAGCAGTCCGTTGTGAACCCCATGCCATGGCCCTTCGATAGAGTAATGAGAAGACAAATCTTCAAAGGCTTCCACCTTCATTATGCGTGTGTGCGGTGATCTCAAGCTTTGTTTACCCTATAAACCCAGCTTAGCATCATATGCGATCTCTTTTCCATAACAGTTTTTCTTTCGTATTTTTAAGTAATGAATTTATACTAGCATTATCTCACTTCGATGATCCACGATGTGCAGTCATCGAGAAGCTGAAATTTCTGGTTGGCTGCTATGTTCAGAAACACCTGCATTTTCCTCAAGAATTCAAATGAATCTTCTTTGCATCTGAATGACCCACCACAAACACACTGCTCTGCCAAATGAGCAGCTTTAACTTGTCTGCACCTAAGGCACACCAGATCCTGCAAGTGATATAGCTTTTCTCTTTGCCGAACTATTTGAAGGAGAGAATTCTCCATCTGTTCACGATTGTATGATTGTCCGCATTGTGGCACAGAACAACGCCACTCAGTATCGGAAAGAGCTGAATCACGACAGAGGTCTAGGTCTCGGCAGTCATTGCAATAACTGCAAATAGGAAGCTTGAATCAGAAATAAACACATAAAAGTAATATTAAGAAAAATGGCAATATGCTATCATCCCTGTTTAGTCTCAAGTACAATCCTTATTGATAATGAGCATTTTACACATGATTGATAGATAACCGGTTCAAGTCACAATGCACAATATGGGGTAAAGATCTGGCATTGCCATGAACATCCAATGTACAATTTATAGGAACAAGCATTGAACTATGGTAGCAAAGATAACAGCTGATGTTGGAGACATCTTAATTTAGGTTGCTCTAATGATGATTAAACTACAGAACTGATACGTATTGCTCTGAACCCCTAAAAGGCACAGTACAAAATATAGCTAACAGAACGTAATTGCCTGGACTTCAATGCCATACCTGCAGATAACATTTGGAAGAATAAATGATGGACTAGGATCATGAAACTGTGCTTCTGGAGCGAACTCTTTCACATGGACCAATTTTAACAGATTCTTCCTCATCCTCTGTCAAATAGTACATTAGTGATTTTGTCAGTAATTCATGAACAGTGTGAGGTAAGGACAAATCACATATGCCAAAAAGCTATAACAAGAGATATAAGTAAACAGAGAAAATGTTGGCATCAACATTCTAATGTCAAAAAAAAAAAAAAAACTCTACTAATTTTGAGGTTACCGTGGCAGATGGAGTTTCAAAAAAGTTAAAGACGTTGTCAAGAAATAAGTTGATGATGATGCAGATTTTCTGAACAAGGATGTCTGGATTTTATCCTTGGCTCTAGACAGGAACAACAAAATAAATAATGACTGCCATCCACCAGTCTTGCCAATAGTCATAAGTTGCTCTAAACTCATTGTTTTCTTTAAGCCAACCTCATGAAGGTGCCACCAACAGCGGTTAGTTCAGCTTGTCATATCCATCTCTCCGAAGGAGAAAACTGGGTTCAATAAATAACCACCATATTTCTATTTTATATATATATATATATATATATATATATATATATATAGGTAAATTTCTCCATGTAATCAGAATCCTTTTCAATTATCAAATCTTATGATACCATATCCCTTCAAATGTTGCCTGAATCAAATTAATAGTAACCCATATGATGCAACAAATATTGGGAATTTCAAATGTTCTGTGATAGCCAGTCCACATTTTACACAAGAATAGATCTCATGACATTCGCTCAGAACCAGTACACCATTAAAAGATGCAGGTGCTAGAATAAGCATTTATGATTTCAAATGCATGCTGAAAGAGCTTAATACATGAATACATTGGGGACTTCGCTTGACATCTGTTTTTCTAAAGATTTGTTACCTAAAATGCCAAAATTTTGAGTTTACAGTTGTAAAGTAATTGCAATTACTAACTAGACTATTAACTTGTCATTAAGAGATATGTTAGATGGAAAAAGTACCAGAATATCATGCTGAACATTCTGGTCGAGAGCAAGAACAGCGCAGACATGCTTAATGAACTCTAATGCAGCATCTCCTTTATGTACTTGAGAATCAGTTGATTGGGATAATCCATGATATGCAGGTTCATTCTTGTCAATTTTGTTTCTTCCCTTGAAGTGGTGAAGTGTATCACGTACAATTCTGAGAAGCTTCTCAGTAAAATAATTGCTGATCTGCAATATGCAATAAAGTGATAGATATAGAAGCAGAACAATTGATCTTTATCTGATCTTAACAGATGAGCAAGGCTTCAAGTATCAGTGCCGTTGTGTGTGCTGGGCAGCTGCCAGCGTGGTACATGCTGCGATGTACTAACAAATGTGACACATGGAAACTAAAAAGATAAGTAACTAATTCGATCAAGAATAATGAAAAAGCCAAAAGGGGTTGAAAAAAGATATTATGCCAAACTGTGCCAAGTGTCAGCATGCCAAATGGTACACAGCTGGATGAGTACATTATTACCTGGTCTTTAAGGTATTCTGTAACACAAACTTCAAGAGCTTCAGCAGCTGTGATGGTGATTGATTGGGTACAAGAATTATCATCCCTCATAGTTGCCCGAGTTGCAACTTGTTCTTTTAAATGCTTCCATGGGATATACAGAAACTCAGAGACAATTAAGACAAAATGATCCTGCTTGGCATTCCAAAAATTAGTTCAGAACAATCACTTAACAAATGAAGCAGAAATCTCAGGTTAGAAAATAAACTATATATTCCAGATAGGCCACCAAATAATTCCATCAGTGATCTACCTGGGTGATCTTTGGTAAATATTCTGCTATATTCCAGCTTGACACGATGTCCACTTCAGCTTCATCCTCCAAATTGTCTGTATGGGACAGAGTTGTGGATTTTGCCAGAATTCCCCCATAGTTGTACTGTAACATGTAACTACAACTTATTAGCACCAATGAAAAGCTGGCTTACCAATTGAAAGAAAACCAGGGTGTAACACTTGACCTGAAAGGGTTTTAGAACTGAGTGAAATTCGACAAATTGAAACAATGAAAATCACACCATATACATGTAAGATGATGATGATGGCCGTGTTCTTCATCAAAAATAGCATGGATATTACCACATTGGTGACTAACATGAACTGAGAATAAAGGCTTGAAATGAGCTATACTGTGGTATGTACTGCCCTATACCATACTGGCCAGCATTCAACAAACCATAAGTAGGCATGGAGGCATGCAGCAGTACATACCGTATCAATACATGACCACTACATGCCCCCATACCATGGTATTTCTAAGAATGCATTCAGCAATTTGTTTTAAGTAAAACCAGCACCGATAAGCAGCAGAAAATGACAAAATTGCTGCCCAAGCCAATAAGAGAAGTTTGCAATCTACATCTGCCCCTCTGAAAGAAACGGGAAAAAGGAAAAGAAAAAAAAAAGGGGCAAACCTGATCCATAAAAAGTAACGAATGCCAGAAATGCAGAGGTTCAAGCTCAATCCACTCGAATAAATCCCTATAATAGTAACAATGACCAGATCTTCAGAATTTATAGATCAACGTACTAAACTCTGCAAAATTTTACCAGTGAGAAATGACACACCTTGTCTGTAAAGTTTTCAATAAACAGTCACAGTAAGCATGGGCTGCTGATAGGTCTATCTTTCCAGTGTCTATGACAATCTTAGAGAAGTTTGCAAAGATAATTGTGGCTCCTAATTTTCGAAACTCAGCCAGCAGTAATGCAAATAATTTTTTCATGACCTGTCAATATTGAGTCATAAAAAAAGAAACTGCAATTAACTAGATAGGAAAGGCAAAGAGTAAGCATCGAGCATGATGTTCATTTAATAGATCTGGAACTTTTGATAATGTCTTTAGTAAGACATTATGCTAGATTTTATCATTTACCACCTACTTTTACAAATTTAAGCAGTTGATATCCTAATCAATCTGAAAGCCTCCACCACGCATACATACGCCTAAAAATAAAACAGGAATCATACAATCCAGGTCTTCTTCAGCTCAGGCCATGCAGCAACAGTTTCAAGAGCTCTCAATTTCTCATACTTTTAGGGAAGGAAACTGCCCAGCATGACTGCATCACAGGCCATGAAGCTTCACAAGAGGCAGTTTGGATTAGGGATTTAAAATCCTGCCAGTCCTGATCAGCCTGGTTTTATATGACCATCATGGGTGCTGGAAGTCTCTGGAGGCAGAGCACTTGAGAATGCATGTCTTGTATTACCAAAATTAAAAGAAAAGGGGAACAAAATGAACTAGACAGTATCTAATCTTTTACTCTCCTACTCAAGACAGTGCAAGCATGTTTCTATTTTAAAATGTAGCTATGAGTGGTCCCTATCCAAGCAACCTACCTTGTGGAGAACACGATGGAGAGCAGGGTCATGGAGTTTCGATAGTGGGCTGAAATGTAGACATTGTAAGATAATTAAGTGAAGCAATAACTAAATGGTAGATGAAGAACAGTGAAAAATTCAACCTGCAAAGCCACCGGTAAAGATGCTGCAATATAGCATCAGCAAACACGTTTCCAGATGCCACTGCATCTGAAATACATCTTTGTATGAGTTGTTTTAGTACTTGAAATGCAGGTGCACATGCGCTAGCTTCATCGAAGTCGGTTTCATTAACAACGGGCCCATGATGCATTTCGTGGTCAAATCCAAATATAGATCCGCCTTCTATTTCATCCACTTGGTTGCTCTTCAGAAGAGCATTTACAGCTAGGTGATGAATCTGCAGAAGGATATGCATAAACTTATCATGGCATCCATTAGCATTATTACAATTCCAAACTTTCATATATATACGAAAACGTAATTCTCTAACCTTTAGTTCCACTGTGACTCTTCTATAGGCCCCAGGATAAGTAAGAGCTGGCTGAATGACCTTTCTTTGGTCATAAAACAAGAAACATGGTCAAAAGAAAAGGCAAAAAAAAAATCTTGGAAGGCAAAAAGTATATCCAGCATATGTGTAGGATCACCATATATGTGCATATATGTACATATACCTGCATGCATACAGACACATAAATGTACATATATGCATGAATGTGTAGGACCACCAAATATAAGTGTCCGTTCTTTTGCAGGTAAAAAATTTATCTAAGAATCTATTTTTTCCCGAACAACATTTAGACAAGAAAATAATTTACCTATGTTCTTTGATACATAGGAAAGTTGCTCCAAAATCTATTACCCATGTTATTTTGCATTACTACTTTTCTGGGTAAGTTGTTAAAATTTATTCATATTTTCCATAATACCTCTTATGATTTTCAGATTTGGAGAAAGTGGATAACTAAGTTATTGAGCATTGAATGATGGGGACATTGGAAATGGGGATGGGGCATTGTAGGTATAAAATTAAATGCCCACTTTATTGGCTAATGGGAAAATGATTTAGCCACCCCTTAGGTGGGTAAGATTTTCTTCCATTTCAAGGGTAAATGCTACCCATGAGAAAGTAACTTTTCTATCTTGAAAAATGTGAGAAGTTGGTCAATAGAAAAGTAGACCAACTTTCCCATGATATTTACCTACAAAAGAACGGGCCCTAAAGGTGAAGTAGCAGTTCCTTGTCCCCCCCGCCCCACAAACAAAACAAAAAACAAAAAACAAAAAAGGAAAATAAAGATAATATAGCAATCAAATAATCCTAGCTCTTAATGCATTAGGTGCATACCTCATCAGCAAAGCAAGTATCTCCCTCATAAGTGCCTCCTAAATCTGGAATACCATCATCAGATATCCAAAGTATCTACGGATACAGAGTCAAGAGAGTAAGTTAAAAAATAAATTAAATACATGTACTTGCTGAAGAAAAGAACAGCATATCATAGAAGCAATCAAAAGAGGCCAGGAGTTAACACATGATGACCAAAGGCAAATCATCAAACTCAAATAGTTTAAGAGGGAATGATATGAACCAGAATTCTCAAGTAAACTGGCTCTAGAATATTCTTCCTTCATAATCATTGCCACAGGCAATATACATGTTGATGACATACAATATGTTAGTATGACCCGAAAAAACATCATGTTTATCCAGAGAATGAAGAATAAGGCACAAATCAGTGAACATGGACTCTGCCTCTTATCCAACAAGTTAAATAAGAGTCAAGAAGCATTAATCATTAAAAGAAACAAATTTGACACTTCAGGATAATAATTTGAAAGAGGAGGCTATTGCTAACATTCTTGAAGACTTTGCTGAGGCAGTTGAACCTTAACCCTTGCAAAAGAAAGCTTTTAAATGTGAAGAAACTGTACCGATTCATAGCACATGATACATTGTCACACTTGTTTGCATTAAATGGGAGACCTAATTCCCAAAATGGTTAAAAGTAACATAATTTTGTCTTCAAAAAGGTGAACCACTTATAGTTTTAACCTTTAACTTCTAACTACATATTGTTGTCTTTGTCAGTTTTTCATAGAACTTATTGGTAGCCAGCAATTCTATCCTCTAGAAGGAAAGTATTTTCAATGTATCTTTCAAATATGTGAAAACAATTAAACCACTTAACCCAGATTCTACAAAGATATCATATTAAATTGAACATCCTTCACACAGAAACCTATTACCAACTTCTAAATTGCCTATATTATATATGTTTTAAAAAAATGACCATTGATAAACACAAAACTTTGTGAAGAATCACATCACTATACCACATAAGCAACAGAATAAAGCACAATCCAGGCAATAAGGAATCAATAAGAAAATCATGTTAAGGAAAATTTTATTATACTGCATCAATATTCAGGAGAGATCCAACCTGCTGCTGATCACGCAACACCCGAGAATAAAAGACATCCACAGTAAAAAGAAGCCAATCAAGATCGAAATTCCCCAAGGGCACCTGTTTCATAGCTTGTTATGGATAGCAAATTTTCACGTATATCTATTAAAGCCTAGTTAAAACAATGAAGCATGATGGTTATAAATAATATTACGTGTGCATATCTAGATAGCAAAATTCTCTCACTGAACCAGTGGGATGATGCAGCACATCGTTGCATGCCAATTTTGCCAGCCATGACTTGCCATCCAAGAGCCTTCAGTAAGACATGCAAATGAAACCACCTTTGCCATGAAAACATATGACTAACATAAAGCACAAAGGGACATACATTAAGCATGATGGGGTACCTGATAATTACTGTCACGGGCATTGCAAGGAATACTGATGCATGGAAAATCATCAAGTATCTGCATTCCAGATCTAATAACTTGAATGTTTGGGCATTCTATGACACCAATAGCAGGACCAGGATGCCGATGTCTATCAGAAAACACTAAATGAGCCTCAAGCAGACCAAATAGCAACTCAAATACAGAAAAAGAAGTTAAAAACTGTTTGAGTTCCATTAGTAAAGACACCATTTGAAAGATATTAAATATTATTCCCTCCAGGAAAACATCAACAATATTGCTACTTTAGCCTATTTGCCAACTAGGTGTCAGTTATTTTACTATCAGTACAATCCTGTTTTCTCTTACTACAAGTTATCTTCATATCATGAGAAGACTCATCTAACAACAGATGTAAATGGTTTGGCTAAACACATACCCAAGCAGATCTGGACCTATAACCCAAACCTTAATTAGCAATTTGTGGGCATAGCTTCGAATACCAAATGTAGGCCCATACTCCAACTGGTTTAGCTCTGGATACCAAACATAGAACCGTAACACAACTGCAATGATTACGGAGTTAGCAAAACTAGAGTGATTATATAAACCAAATAAAAGCAGTTTTGTTTATCTTAGGGGCATGGCAGCACCGTTCCCATGCAGATACATATTATGTCAGAATAGTAAAGTATTATAAAGTTGCAGGAAGCCAAGTTTCTATCAATTACAAAATAAAAGCGCTTCAACGCATTTTTCCACTTTCCTGTAATTTTTCATGATGTATTTTAAAGAGAATAGAACATCTTGTACAAATAGGGCTAAAACTGGATCGGATACCAGCATATCCATATCCATATTTGTTTTACCTAACGAATACAGATACGGATACGGATATTATTCGGATGTAAAAATTTATATCCATATTTGTTTTATCTAGATACGGATATAATTTAGATACTAAAAGTATGGATATAATTTAGACAATTAAATTTTATGACTACAGAATCAAAGATATTACTAAATAAATGATAGATCAAGTTAATCATATGTTTATATGATTGTATATTTTTTTAAAAAATTAATAAGTACTATATAAAATCATATAGAATTATATATAGATTCGGATATTCGGATACGGATCTGATGCGGGAGCATCCGAGACTACTGACCAATCCTTAAGTCCTGAGCAGATTCCTTCGGCAAAACAAACACTATCGGTACTTATTCATGCCAAGACTAACTTCGGTTACAACTTGCTTCGATGGGTTAAGGAATGATGATACCAATATCAAAATTCGTTGCTGATCGATGATATATCAAAGGGGAGTTATTCAGGATCAGTTCCATAGTGATTTAATACTCTTTGGAAGTAGATATTTGCTAGTTATTGTTGGTGGACGAATTTTGAAGGCTGAAGAGATAAGACTCCTAGTCCCCATGTCATTTATTGCATTCCCTAGTTCCTAGACCTTTAATGCTATTTCTGTTTTGTTTAGTCTTTAATGTTTGGGTAGTTCCCATGTTGTTTTCAATTCTGAGTCTAATATCTATATAATGAGACATATTCTCATTTTGTAATCAGACTGGTTGAATGAATGAAAATTCCTCTTTGTGAGTTGAATTATTATCTCGATTCTTTATCCAACGTTGTTGGTGGTGAATCAAACAGTTCTTTATCCTTGGCCGGTGGAATTTCCTTTAAGCCTTGGTGGTGAACTGCAACTATCTCGGTCCTTCATCCTTGGCTGGTGGCTTGTGCCTTTAGGCTTAGGTGATAAACCTTCCATATCCTCGAGTTACACACATCCCCACAAACACAGTGCCTCGTCCACTTCCTCCCAGAATCGCTCACTCCACAGAGCTTATTTGTGGAAACTCAAAACACAAAAGTTGTAGATCTACGAGTCCTTGATCTGTGACTTTTGGAATCGGGTCAATCCGACCTGTATTGAGGAAGTTACGCCCATTTTCCCGAAATTGCGCAATCCTGAAATTTTCTGTTCGGAGTCACTCGCCCACGCACGCATCAAGTTTGGTATCAGAGCTCAAGGTTGAACTTATCTTGAGTGATTCCTTTGTAATGTTATCTTCTACTTATCATGGGTGACGAACAAGTTCCACGAGGCTTGACTTTGGAGCAAGCGCAAGACCTAAGGCGAGATCGTGCTATAGAGAATCTCCAAAGGCAAATGGAGCGAGTTCTCAATCTCCTAGAGAACCCGGCAAGACAAGAGCAACCAGCAAGGCATCCCGATGTTCAGCGACACCATGACAATTCAGATTCGCATCACAATTCTAATGATGATTCTAATTCCACTGGAGGCAACTCTAGTGCTTCTGAGCACCGAGTTCGGAGAAGAAGAAGAAGACACCATGAGAATGACCGTGAGATTAAAGCAGATGCACCTGAGTTCGAAGGTAGTCTCAATCCTGACAACTTTGTTGATTGGCTCCATGCCATTGAACGAGTTTTTGACTTCAAGTCCTACTCGGATGAGAAGAGGTGCAAGGTCGCTGTTCTGAAACTTACTAAATATGCTTCTCTATGGTGGGAGAATTTAAAGCATCAGCGAGCTAGAGAAGGGAAAAGCCGAATCAAGTCTTGGGATAAACTCAAGAAACTTATGAAGAAGAGGTTCTTGCCCGATACCTATAAGCAAGATCTGTTTCTCAAGTTGAATTCCCTAAGACAACAAGGGATGAGTATTGAAGAATATATTCGTGAGTTCGAACAACTCATGATGAGGTGTGAAGTTCCAGAAGTTCCCGAGCAAACCATCGCTCGATTCCTTGGTGGCATGAATCAGGAAATTGCTGATTTGGTTGAACTTCAGCCTTATTGGTCCTTCGAAGATGTTTGCAAGCTAGCAATGAAGGTTGAGAAACAACTAAAGAGTAGCAAGAGGTTTTCTTCCAGAACCTCCTCGAAGGGGACATCCTACTTTAGGGGTGCTTCCTCAAGCAAATATGAAGGTGTTTCGTCGAAAGCTAAGGGTAAAGAGAAGTTGGTGGAACCCGTCAAAGAAACCAGCAAGAAAGTTGATGGTGACACAAGGAAGTGTTTTAAGTGCCATGGCTATGGGCATTTGCAAGCTAATTGTCCAAATCGGAGAGTTATGACTCTTCAAGAAATTGAGAAGATCGATTTGGAACTTCAAGAGGCCAGCGATGAACATGACCAGAATGATTCTGAAGCTAAAGAATCCGAGAATATCATTGAAAAAGCTGATGATGGCGAGTTGTTGGTGATACGGAGAGCATTACATGCTGAGATATCTCCCGAAGAAAATGAGCAAAGGGAGAACATCTTCCACACCCGTTGCACTATTAACGGGAAGGTGTGTACGATGATTATCGATGGAGGAAGCTGCACCAATGTCGCCTCGACAACCATGATTGAAAAACTGAAGCTACCAACATCGAAACATCCTCAACCTTACAAGCTTCAGTGGCTTAGCAAAGGAAGTGATGTGAAGGTAACCAAACGAGCCCTTATATCATTTTCCATTGGGAAGAATTATCGAGATGAAGTTCTGTGCGATGTTATTCCCATGGATGCTTGTCACTTGTTGTTAGGTAGACCTTGGCAATATGATAGAAAGGCTGTACATGATGGGCATAAAAACACATACTCTTTTCACAAGGAACGAAAATGCATTACTCTTGAATCTTTGAAACCGAGCATGCTACATCGAAATCAACCTGGGGAGGGAAACACTAGTAAGGAAAATCTTTTCTTGAGTAAAACACAGGTTGAGAGAGCCATTACCAAACAGAAAAATGTATTTGCTTTGCTTATGGTTGAGAAAAAGAGTGAGAAAGAGAGACCTATACATCCGAAAATGCATTCCTTGTTAAGAGACTTTGCAGATGTGTTCCCCGAAGAATTGCCATCTGGATTACCTCCAATAAGAGGTATTGAGCACCAAATTGACTTGCTGCCCGGTGCCCCTCTACCGAACAAAGCAGCATATAGATGCAACCCGGAGGAAACAAAGGAGTTGCAAAGACAAGTCAATGAACTTATCGACAAGGGATATGTTCGAGAAAGTATGAGCCCATGTTCTGTTCCGGCTCTACTCGTACCAAAGAAGGATGGAACATTCAGAATGTGTGTCGATAGCCGAGCCATCAACAACATCACTATTAAGTATAGGTATCCTATACCTAGACTTGATGATATGCTTGATGAATTATATGGTTCTACTGTGTTTTCGAAGATAGATTTGCGAAGTGGCTATCACCAGATCCGAATGCGGGAAGGAGATGAGTGGAAAACAGCTTTCAAGACTAAGGGAGGTCTTATATGAATGGTTGGTTATGCCATTCGGACTTTCTAATGCTCCAAGTACTTTCATGAGGCTTATGAACGAGGTTCTTCGTTCCTTTATTGGTCGATTTGTTGTTGTATACTTTGACGATATCCTTGTTTATAGTCGAAGCGAAGAGGAGCATATTTCTCATCTGAAACAGGTCTTTAAAGCCTTGAGAGAACAGAAGCTTTATGCCAAAATGGAGAAGTGTGAGTTCTTCTCTTCCAGCATTATATTCCTTGGATATGTGGTTTCGAAAGATGGAATTTCCGTTGATCAATTGAAGGTGGATGCAATGAAAACCTGGCCGGTTCCGAAATCCATTACCGATGTAAGGAGTTTTCATGGCCTTGCTTCTTTCTATCATCGTTTTGTGAAGAACTTCAGTACAATCATGGCCCCTATCACTGAATGCATGAAGAAGGGTTCTTTTGAATGGACAGGAGCTGCTCATGACGCTTTTGAACTCATCAAACAGAAGCTATGTGAGTCCCCCGTTCTTGCCCTTCCTAATTTTGATAAAGTATTTGAAGTTGAATGTGATGCAAGTGGAGTTGGCATTGGAGCTGTTCTTGTTCAAGAACAAAGACCATTGGCATATTTCAGTGAAAAGTTAACTGATTCGAAGAAGAACTACTCAACTTATGATAAGGAGTTCTACGCCATTGTGAGAGCTCTTGATCATTGGAGTCATTATTTGAGGCCTAAACAGTTTGTACTTCATTCTGATCATGAGGCTTTGAAGTTTATTAGTGGCCAACGCAAGCTCAACTCAAGGCATGCCAAATGGGTAGAATTTCTTCAATCCTTTTCTTTCGTTTCGAAGTATAAACCTGGCCATACTAATGTTGTTGCGGATGCTTTATCAAGAAGATACTGTATGCTTGCTGTTCTTGATTCTAGAATTCTTGGTTTTCAATCCATGAAAGAACTATATTCTGAAGACCCGGAGTTCTCTACTATTATCGATAGTTGCAAACATGGAATTCAAGGTACATATTCTCTCCAAAATGGCTTCCTTTTCAAGGGAAATCGATTATGTGTGCCGAAGAGTTCATTTAGAGAATTGTTGATCCGAGAAGCACATGGTGGAGGTTTGGCTGGTCACTTCGGCGTGAACAAAACTCTTGAAATCCTTCAAGAGCACTTTTATTGGCCAAAGATGAGTGGAGAGGTACATGCTATCATCTTGAGGTGTGCAACTTGTCAAAGAGCAAAGAGTCATTTCCATCAAGGGCTGTATACTCCCCTCCCAGTACCATTACAGCCTTGGGAAGATGTGAGCATAGATTTTATTGTGGCTCTTCCAAGAACTCAGAGGGGAAAAGATGCCATTATGGTGGTCGTTGATCGGTTTTCTAAAATGGCTCATTTTATTCCATGTCACAAGACGGATGATGCATCTCATGTGGCTGATCTTTATTTCAAGGAGATCATTCGCCTTCATGGAGTACCAAAGACCATTGTATCTGATCGTGATTCTAAGTTTTTAAGTTATTTCTGGAAGACCTTATGGAGAATGCTTGGAACCAGACTTCTATTCAGCACCACTTGTCATCCTCAAACCGATGGCCAAACAGGAAGTAACCAATCGCACTCTCACTACGTTACTTCGAGGAATGGTTAGTAAATCTCTAAAAGATTGGGATTTGAAGCTTGCACATGCTGAGTTCGCTTATAATCGATCACCGAGTTATACTACTGGTCGATCACCCTTCGAAGTTGTGTATGGAATCAATCCGCTCACACCGATTGATTTAATTCCTATTCCATCCAATTCACAAGTGAACTTTGATGGCAAAGAGAGAGCTGAATCAATGAAAAAACTCCATGAGCAGATTCGAAGCAAGATCGAGAAGGCTAACGAGTCTTATAGGAAGAAAGCTAATAAACATCGGAGGAAGGCTCATTTCCAACCAGGTGATCTTGTGTGGTTACACTTAAGGAAGGAAAGATTTCCTTCTCAGCGGAAGAATAAGCTTATGCCTAGAGCTGACGGTCCATTTGAAGTTCTCGAGAGAATTGGCGAAAATGCTTACAAGATTGATCTTCCTGGAGAATATGGAGTTTCGGCAACTTTTAATGTAGGTGATCTTTCTCCTTACTTGGAGGATGATGACTTGTCAGATTTGAGGACAAATCTCAAACAACCCGGGGGGAATGATGCGGGAGCATCCGAGACTACTGATCAATCCTTAAGTCCTGAGCAGATTCCTTCGGCAAAACAAACACTATCGGTACTTATTCATGCCAAGACTAACTTCGGTTACAACTTGCTTCGATGGGTTAAGGAATGATGATACCAATATCAAAATTCGTTGCTGATCGATGATATATCAAAGGGGAGTTATTCAGGATAAGTTCCATAGTGATTTAATGCTCTTTGGAAGTAGATATTTGCTAGTTATTGTTGGTGGACGAATTTTGAAGGCTGAAGAGATAAGACTCCTAGTCCCCATGTCATTTATTGCATTATTGTTGGTGGACGAATTTTGAAGGCTGAAGAGATAAGACTCCTAGTCCCCATGTCATTTATTGCATTCCCTAGTTCCTAGACCTTTAATGCTATTTCAGTTTTGTTTAGTCTTTAATGTTTGGGTAGTTCCCATGTTGTTTTCAATTCTGAGTCTAATATCTATATAATGAGACATATTCTCATTTTGTAATCAGACTGGTTGAATGAATGAAAATTCCTCTTTGTGAGTTGAATTATTATCTCGATTCTTTATCCAACGTCGTTGGTGGTGAATCAAACAGTTCTTTATCCTTGGCCGGTGGAATTTCCTTTAAGCCTTGGTGGTGAACTGCAACTATCTCGGTCCTTTATCCTTGGCTGGTGGCTTGTGCCTTTAGGCTTAGGTGATAAACCTTCCATATCCTCGAGTTACACACATCCCCACAAACACAGTGCCTCGTCCACTTCCTCCCAGAATCGCTCACTCCACAGAGCTTATTTGTGGAAACTCAAAACACAAAAGTTGTAGATCTACGAGTCCTTGATCTGTGACTTTTGGAATCGGGTCAATCCGACCTGTATTGAGGAAGTTACGCCCATTTTTCCGAAAATCGCGCAATCCTGAAATTTTCTGTTCGGAGTCACTCGCCCACGCACGCATCAGGTGAAAGGCATTGGAAAGTCGAGGTATACTAGAAGGCAGAATTTGGCCGAGGGTGCTACCTCACCATACACAGACATACAATGTCAGGTTGCAGGTGATGAAGCAGAAGGGTTGTTCAACGTTGGCCAAGGTGGCTGTGAGGTAGAATGGATGGTCATGCTGTGAGGCACTATAAGGCTCAGATGTCTGATGCAAGAGCGTGTTAAGGTACTGGAGTCATAGGAGTGACGTAGGCTAGTGGGTAGCCTTGCATTGGTATTGCAGACTTGGAGTGAAGATACAGAGGCAGTCAGAACAGGCTGAGGATTACAGAGGACAGCATGAGTAATTGATTCTGCGGAGGCAGATTGGTGGAGCTCGGAGTAAAGACTGTTATATTGAGGTACTTGAGTAAGGTGGGAAGTGGCCTTGATTGGATATCAGGGTCCCACTTGGTAGCATCTATGGTCTGCATTGGTATGGGACGGCGTAGAGTTATAGAGGCGACTTGTTAGTACTCGACATCGGTGCGGTGTGCTAGGGTCCGAAGGCATGGTGCTGGAGAGAAAGGTGAAAATACCACAAGGCTGCTAGATGGGTATGAAGCAAGGCCAGGCGTTTAGAGGTGAGTTGCCAGAAGGGGCACATGTGGAAGGCTGCTCCAAGATCCGGATGGATAAAAGTTAAGCCTTGGAGGCAATCCAAGGAGAGCCATTTGGTATTGCTGGCAAGTGGATCATACTTTGGTGGAAGAAGTGGCCGCTCTCAAATTGAAAAATCAAGAGTAAAGCCTTGGAAGAGTCTAAGGAGTGCCACAGAGTTCAGTAGGAGTTGATGGTCAGAGGACCGCGGTGGGCTTAGAGAATGCAGTGACCGCTCTTAGATGGTAATCAGGAGTCAAGCCTTGGATGGGTCCGAGGAGTGTCGTGCAGTTGGAAGACCAGATAACCAAAGGTGTATGACAGAAGTAGAAGCTAATGTCAGAGTTGAAAGTAGTTGGGTTCTATGGAAGAGTCAGTGTAGTGTGGACGATGGATTCTCAATGGTAGAAAAAGGATCGAGACATCAAGGCCGTGGGGCTCTGACTTAAGAAATCATGATGGCAGTGGCTGCAATGGAAGCTTGGTCGTGGTGACCAATGGTCAAGAAGTGGTTTGGACATCGATGAGGCATCAAACAGCTTGGAGTGGGAGGAGGAATTGTCACAAGCTTGTCTGCAGACTTGTCGCAGGGGGTGCCGGCGTGGGTGTGGCACGGTGCTGCGAAGGATTTTGGCTTTGCTGGGTTGCAACCTAGTTTGGTACATTGGAACCCCCAGGGTGGAGATTAGGCGGATGCCTTGCTGGGGTATTAAGAAAAACAATGGTTAACCAAGGTGCGGCATAGCCGTGGCATGATATCGGAGGGCTCAGGATGCATGATATTGGAATGGCGGTAAACCACCAGGATACTTGTGGATACTTAAGGATTCCTCTTGGTTTGAGGAGGGGCACTGAGCTTTAGTCGCATTCCCGACTCCCCCATGGCCCGTAGGAGACAGGTCTGCCGTAGCACGATTATGGGGCAATGGTGGGTCCATGCCTGGATAGTCTCGTGTGGAGGCATTCGGGGCAATGCTGGTCGGACGAGCTAGCCACATTATACGGGGTGGAAATTTTCGAGAGGTCTTATCCTCGCGGAATTATTCGGACTACTCTATACATTCTTGATCTCTGTGGTGGAGCAAAGAGGCGATAAAGGACCAGTCGGGCAAAGGTGTGGTCTACCCAAACAGGCCACATCCAAACAGGCAAGTCTTGTGAGCATCGTGGGAGAGATGTCTTGCGAAGATCCACGGGAACCGATCAGTCATGGAATACAAGTATGGCTTATGGAATATCGATCGGATTTGTGCCTTAGAGCTGAGCCAAGGATCAAAGACGGCCAAAAGGATCGTGCCGAGGAGAGGGCATCTTGATGCAAGGATTGCCGGTCGGATATATTTACTTGATGGGCAGACTTGGATGCCAGTATCATGGCAGTACACAGTGTGCAAACAGTTTATGGACAGAAGATGTTGGGCAGTATGGTCATGAACCTTCGAGATCATGGCAATGCACAGTGATGTGCGAGCAGGCCGAGAACATTATCGTGTGGTATGGCGATAGATGAGAAGGCATATCGAGGATACAAGACTGGAATCGTGGCACAGGAGCTTATGGGAGAACTTGTATAACAGAATCTAAGAGGGGTCGAATGTGCACGATCGATTGTAGCTTTGAAGAGCTACAAGGCGTGTCGGCTTGGCAAATTTAGTTGGGCAGCACTAGAGACGGATTTGCCTGAGCCTCATGCATAATAGTGGCATTGCATGGTTGTACTGTGGGAATTTAGTTTATGTAGTACTGAAGGGCAATTTGGTGGGTTGCAGATCAATGGTATAGTGGTTTGTCATGGCACGAAAGTACGCTGAAGATAAAGACATCTTGGGTGAGCAGTACTTGACTTGAGGGGCAAAGCCTAGAGTTGGCACAGAGGTGCCAAGCTACAGAGCACTCTTGAAAAGAGTCTAAGTTATAGCACGGACGTGTGTATAAGTATTGTAGTCGACTCGAGGGGTCGAGTTGCTTGCGGGCACTTGAGGGTGTCGCAGGTGTTCAGTGCAATAGGTTGCTAGGCTGGGGCACAGAGGTGTACGCTTGACTTATGTGATTGGACTGCTGCATACTTATTAGTATGTCCGAAAGGACTCAGGAGAGCTGGCCTTGGTGTGTGGTATACCGGTGCGCTGCACGAGTGTTTGGATAAAAAACACTCACCCCATGACAGGAGGGCATCGGGTGGCCACTGTGGCCATCAGGTGGTGGAAAAGGCGCAGGTGGAGCTGCGATCATAGAACAAGAACAACCACCATTGTTCATCCCATTTTTTTCTTTTTAACGATGATGAATAGTAAAGCTGACAATGGGTTTGTCGGCTTCACTGTGGTCATCTTTTTTCAAAAAACCTTGTGAAACCAGGGCAAGCACCCCCTGTTTCACGTCTACGGAACTGCAGGCTGCAATTTCGCCACCTAGCGGCTATGGCGACTACGACGGCCAGTTGGAGACCCTCCGCCAGCTTTCCCTCCTTTTCTTTCCCTACCCACCTCTCTCTATCTCTCTCTTGGTTAGAATTTGGCGAAGAAGGAATTAGTGGCCTTGGCAGCCCTCCGAGCATGCTCACAACCCACCTATGGCCACTGCCGACATCTCCTCCGGCCACCCTCTCCCTCCCTCCCCCCTTCTCCCTCCTCCCCTCTTTCTACCTTTTCCTCATCCCCAGTTCCTTTCTTTGCTTCTGTGTCAATTCGTACCAATCCGATCTGATACGGATCCGTACTGACTCATACCACCGACCAGCCGGCATGTGTCCTGATACCAATTCCGCGGACCTTGGTACCAACTGTACTAGTTTTTCAATTTTTGAAGCTAGCAGTTTCTACGCATACCGTCCTTACTAGTATAGTACCGTTCTAATGAAAAAATGGCATGGCCTTCCATACCAGTATTTAAAACTTTGATTGCAAACAAATAAAGTTTTTGGGTTGTCACTAAATAATTCAAATATTTATGTATCTTTGATAGCAAAGATAAGTAACAAAACAAAGAAAAGATAATTTTAGCTTAGTTAAAATAAAGCAAATATCTACTTCCATCATTATTATTGCTAGCAAATTTATCAAAATTTGTTTTTTTTCAAACACTATGTTAATTAACTTTTAGTTCCAAGATCTAGGTGTCTGTTATGGATAGGCATCATGGTTCCTCACCCAAGATATCAAAAGCCAATACTAGATTGAAACATAGTTGTATAATCCCAATTTATGGGGAAAACTGAGATTTGAAAATTGGTTTAATTAGTTGAGCATATTTCAATAACCAAAGGACCCTTTTACCTTATATGGGGAATGAAAGAAATAAGAAACACAAAAGTAGTGCAGAACCAATACACATCATCTAAATGTGCCATAATCACAACTTCCTTTTTTGCCTTCTACCATCACTCACATGTTCCACCATCAAAGTGAAAACCATCACCAACACATATGCAAAGATAAAATGACCAATGCAAACAAGTTTAGGGTCAAAGACTAGGAGCCATGTGATGGCAAATAAAAATTAGTCTAGTTTTATTGTATTTTTAGAAATTTCAAGGTAATTTTTAATGTACATTTTAGAGCCCTATTTTAAGTAGTTTTGGTGTCCAAGAGCCCTACTTTAGGTATATGTTGGAGTAAATTACTTATAAAATAATTTATACTTGATTCTTTTTTTTTTGGGTGGGGGGGTTATGTTTCTTTCAATAAAATGTTACTTATAATACCAAATTGCATTTTTAGGAAAAGATTTGGAGATGCTATTTGCAGAAAGAGTCATGTTAAACCCCATAAAGATGCCTTATGGCTGGTCTCTAGAAGCAGCATATGTGGTTTCTATTAGTATCCATGCCTGTTCCAGAATATCAAAACAGAAATACTTGATCTCACAATTTTTGCAGCCTTCAAAGAGGAACCTTCACTTCGCTGATGGTAAAGAAATTTCTTGAACCAAGTCCAAATTTTCTAATGCTTTAGGTCCACTAATTGGTCATACATCACCATGTTAATGCAACATATTCGTACTTGCACACATCATCTCCATGCTTTTTTCCGAGAACTCCGAAGGGAGAAATCCCAGACAAAA
>QRFJ01002259.1:107500-136681 GCA_006176705.1 Cocos nucifera | reverse complement strand
TACGCATACCGTCCTTACTAGTATAGTACCGTTCTAATGAAAAAATGGCATGGCCTTCCATACCAGTATTTAAAACTTTGATTGCAAACAAATAAAGTTTTTGGGTTGTCACTAAATAATTCAAATATTTATGTATCTTTGATAGCAAAGATAAGTAACAAAACAAAGAAAAGATAATTTTAGCTTAGTTAAAATAAAGCAAATATCTACTTCCATCATTATTATTGCTAGCAAATTTATCAAAATTTGTTTTTTTTCAAACACTATGTTAATTAACTTTTAGTTCCAAGATCTAGGTGTCTGTTATGGATAGGCATCATGGTTCCTCACCCAAGATATCAAAAGCCAATACTAGATTGAAACATAGTTGTATAATCCCAATTTATGGGGAAAACTGAGATTTGAAAATTGGTTTAATTAGTTGAGCATATTTCAATAACCAAAGGACCCTTTTACCTTATATGGGAATGAAAGAAATAAGAAACACAAAAGTAGTGCAGAACCAATACACATCATCTAAATGTGCCATAATCACAACTTCCTTTTTTGCCTTCTACCATCACTCACATGTTCCACCATCAAAGTGAAAACCATCACCAACACATATGCAAAGATAAAATGACCAATGCAAACAAGTTTAGGGTCAAAGACTAGGAGCCATGTGATGGCAAATAAAAATTAGTCTAGTTTTATTGTATTTTTAGAAATTTCAAGGTAATTTTTAATGTACATTTTAGAGCCCTATTTTAAGTAGTTTTGGTGTCCAAGAGCCCTACTTTAGGTATATGTTGGAGTAAATTACTTATAAAATAATTTATACTTGATTCTTTTTTTTTTGGGTGGGGGGGTTATGTTTCTTTCAATAAAATGTTACTTATAATACCAAATTGCATTTTTAGGAAAAGATTTGGAGATGCTATTTGCAGAAAGAGTCATGTTAAACCCCATAAAGATGCCTTATGGCTGGTCTCTAGAAGCAGCATATGTGGTTTCTATTAGTATCCATGCCTGTTCCAGAATATCAAAACAGAAATACTTGATCTCACAATTTTTGCAGCCTTCAAAGAGGAACCTTCACTTCGCTGATGGTAAAGAAATTTCTTGAACCAAGTCCAAATTTTCTAATGCTTTAGGTCCACTAATTGGTCATACATCACCATGTTAATGCAACATATTCGTACTTGCACACATCATCTCCATGCTTTTTTCCGAGAACTCCGAAGGGAGAAATCCCAGACAAAATCGAGGTGAGGGGTTGGAGTCAAACCAAGGTCCTTGTTACCAACCGTCAATGACTTTACCAATAGCACCAGGTGACACCCTCATCCCCACATACATTTCATGCATTGCAGAGTGAGATACAGCATCCCCTGACAAGTTTAGCAAGCATCATATTTCACAAACCAGGACCCACAGCAAAGCAACATACTTGTACTTGCATATGTGTCTACTAACACTTTTCATGCAGAGCAAAGTGAAAACTTTAAGAATCAACGGCAGTACAAGGACATCATATTTGACAAGAAAATAATAAGTACATGATGAACATGAGCTAGTGTTTGCACATGAGCATGGGGACACATGCGCACTCGCACACAAAAAAAAAAAAACATGCACACATAGGAGAACCTGAGGGGGACACAAGATGCTAATATGTTAAATCTATTGGTGTATCCACATATACATAAACATATATGTGTATACATATACATATAAATGGCTATTCACAAGGGTAAAATGAAAGGCTATACCGGTCATTTAACCAATGCATTAATTACAGCAAGCATTGTAAAGATAGTAATGAAATGGAGTGGGTAAGGGCTCCATGGTGCTTAGGTGGAAGCTAGATACTTAGGTGATGCCTATGCAGTCTAATAAATATGTAAAAAATAAATAAGATTCATATTATATAACAGTTATTAAAATAGAAATAAATCAAAGGAAATCAAGAAGCAAAGCAGGAAAGTTAGCATTTCAACCTGCAGTAGTATGGCATGTCAACTAGTAAATAGCAAATTTTCCCTTGTACAAAAAAAAAGAAAAAAGAAAAAAAAAAAAAAAACTTGTCAATGATACCATTAGAAGTTTGTTGCTCATTTGACAGAACATGTTCAACAATTCGATTACGTTAATGAAACAAGCAACTCTATGAAATGACAGATAATCAAAATAAAGTTGGAAATAAACAAATTAAAAAATTAGTAACAGTTATCAGTTTTAACTAGCCAATGAGTTTGGGCACAAATGAGAAAGTCCATGTGGTGCTGGGTTATAATTTTCCCATCAAACAAGTTGGATCTAGTCCTGTTTAAAGGATAGGGTTATAATTTTGCCATCCAACAAGTTGGATTCAGTCTTGTTTAAAGGATAGTCCACATCTAACCAACCTAGGTCACCTAGGTGAGCCTGCTTGGAACCCACTAGATGACCAGCCTGTACATACAACCACCTAGGCGGTTAGGCCATTTTTGGGCCTTGAAGTGGTGAAGCTGGGGGACTGCCTAAACCTAGGTGACTTAGTGCATAGGTTTCTAAGACAGGTAAAACTGCTAAACTTTGCTTTATTTGCATAAAATGGGTGAAGTCAAAGGGTGTTTTGATTGTTTGATGGGTTCATTATGTGTATCCAGAAAAACAAAATGGAAATCACATGGATAGCACACCTCTGGGCCCCAAGCATTACAGTCCATTCAGAGACATATTTGCTACTTCGAATACACCCTCAATGTGTCATGCTACCAAACAAACACAAAATTAACATCCTCAGAGAAAGAGACACATACCTGGAAAACTTTTATGAGCTTCAGCTCACCTCTACGTTTAATCTCAAAACCTTTGAGTTCTGCTAGTGTACCATCATGATTAAAAACAGCATACCGCTTCTTGATCAGGATCCCTTCTGCCTTCGAAGCTGGGAGGATCATTGCCTGTTGAAAGAAACCATGACAAAATGAACACCTTGACATGCAAGAAGGACAAACAAAACCCAATAGCCAGAAATAGAGATTATGTCATGGCAATATATTTACCTTATATGGCCCATCCACTTCAAATTCAATGGAGCATTCACTGTGTGTCGTATATGTTTTAGTAATAGGATCTTTAAGTGTCTGAGAGGAATGGGCATTTATGAGAAACAGAATGGAGCAAAATATGGGTAAAAATATTTTTTATGCTTAACACAGATCTTACCCCAATAAAGCAATTAGAGCAAATGACTTCAAATGGAGAAACAGATATCTTTTAATAAATATTAATCATGAATGAGATTTAGCATTAAGTTGTGCTTTCTTGTTGCTCACCTGGTACTGATCATTAGTATTGTTTCTCGCAACATCCACATTAAGCATAACACATGGATATGAGATTGTTAATTTCCGGTTTGGATCTCTGAAAGAAACATCAGCTATGGTCAGCATACAAATCCAGAAGATATAATGATAAGACCAAAATAAGTGAACAAAAATTTATTTTTATTATTAACATGCCTGACATCCAATAAACAATTACTCGAGAAGGGTTCTCAGGGCAACTACTGGTGCTTCATAGGCACACCAGGTGACAAAGGCGGCAGCCATTGAGCAAGGATGAGGAAAATAACCAGGAATAAGAGAAGATGAAGAGATGAATGGAATAGGGAGTCATTGTTGCTGATGATTGCTAGGACAAACCACAATTCAACCGACCAAAATTTAGAATGGCCTTTTCCTAACCTTAGCCCTATAGTCTATTCCGTCATATTCTGAACATGTAAGTCAATGTTTTCAAGACTAGGATTGTATCATAGATTGGAGAGGAGTTGGATTCAACCAGATCATATATCACAAGATTCACTCTGATTTCATTTAGGCATTCAAAAAAGGGCAAAAAAAATGACAACTAGAGAGCATGATTAATTGTAAATTGAATAAAAAATGAGCAGCAAACCACCATACAAGGGTTCATTTTTCAACAATTAATAAGGTCATAAACATAACGTCCAAGAAGCAAGCACAATGCTAAATTGTCTGGTATAGCAATATGCCACCATATAAGTCCATTCATATGATATCCTAATTTTGCTCAAAAAAGAAAAACTTGCACACTTATAGTGATGCAGACCAGAGATGCCTGACCCTATGGTTTGACTACCCTGTTTATGATTACCTGGGGACCCAAGAGATAGACCCATCAGAAGGGTCATACAAACAATCAAGATTGAGGTTTCAAATACTGGTACTAGACCATGTACTGGTTTCTTGCTAGAATGGTATGATACCAAGTATTGAGTGCATCCTGTATCCACAGTGTACCTAGTGCTGAAAACCCATCAGAATGATATGGTACCATTTGTACTGTACTGCTCTAGCAGTATTGAAATCTTGCTCAAGATCTCTCAAGGAACAATGTGGATCAAGCTCTAATCCAATGGAAAATATCCCTCATTTAGAAATGTTTTGACGGCAAGATAAATGCCATCAAAAGGAAATTAATGATGAATGCTTTACCTTAGAAGAAGTGACCAACGCCACCACCTTGACCATCAGAACACTTCCAGCAACCCCACAATCATCGTCAGACCCAAGAGGGTTTGGGTCACACCAATACTATTCCACAGTTCTACAACTACCATCAGAAGCTAATAGACGATGCCCAAGTCAACTCAGAAGAAAGCTTCAGAGGCATGCCCAAGAAGTAACCAAATCTGAGATGTACTCCATCAGATCCAACGATGTTCCATCCACCATCTAAAGATCCTAGAGCACTGTCTGAAGATCACGGAGCCAAGTCCAACTCAAAGACACATACCAAGGCATCGGACAATAGAGTTGACACCAGCCAAATGGCATCTGATAGCAATGTAGCTACCATCCAAACCCTTTAGATGGTAATTAGTTCACCATCAGAAGAAAATCTCTTCTACAAGTTTCCCAATAGTGAGAATACTTAGTAAGTTTTAGGAGGAGCTTGTTCTTTTATATGTTTTCAAGCTCTAAGGACATCCAGTCGACCCTATCACTTATAAGGGATCCCAAACCATATAAATACCTTCTATGTGGCCCAAGTCAAATGAAAGTTCTCTTTTGGGTGTTCCTCTACTCCTCTTTCTTTCTGTGGTGGATTTTAGGCAGATCTTGGTGGATTCTGGGGATGAAAGTGAAGACAATTGACGGAATCCTTGTCACAGCATGCTTCAAGGATCACTTTGGTAGAGTCCTTGGCATGGAGAAGCCCTCCTGGTAGTGAGGTTGTAAAGCTACCAGCTATCCATTAGTTTAGTTGACTTTCCTTGCCCATAGATCTTTAAAATTATTTTGTTATATTACTTCTAGGCTCAGGTTATTGTCTAGTTAGTTTAATCATTGCATTTTTAGTTTGTTCTTACACTGTCTCCCTCTAAAGCAAATATCAGGCCTTCCTCACGTCTGTCATGGAATTGATACATAATATGTTGTCAACACAGCCACAATTGTGATTAGATTTGATACACAAAATTGCTGAACAAACAAAGTTTCTTATCCATCCACAAGTTGAAGTTAATCCAGCATCTTGATAATGAGTTTCTAACCTCTTACAGACCAAGTCCTAATTTGAAATGCAATCACGAAGGCATGGTCTACCCTCCCAATGCAACAACCCAATTCTCTTGTAGAAGGAAAAGGAACTCATTTAAAAATGGCAGAAGAGACAAGAAAAACTGTTAAAAGAAGAATATGGCATGGGTAACATGAACGCAGTTTCTAGATATCTATGATAATGGGGAAGAAACATAACTCAGCCATAAGACTAAAATCAAACTTAAAGGTGGCATTTGAAAGTAATAAGTTAAGGAAAATCGATTTGCTGCATTCCTTGGCAACTACAGAATAACAGAATGTGCCAACTTCCGGCATAATGCGGATGCACTAACATGCTCATAATGATAGTGACCCCAGAAAGTCTAATGCTATCTACCTAACAAGAGAACAAAGATTTAGTACTAGATTTGTGATATACAAGCAATCACAAAGAAACAATAGACCTGCCACAAAGAAACTATAATGATAAAGCCCCAAATAAATGCAGGACACAACAATGAATTCGTGCTAGATGAAATCTATGCAACTTAAGAAAAACAAACATCAATCTGAAATGGGTAAACCAGAGAGATGGGCTGACATACACTCAAGTATGAAAATTAATATTTTTCAATGATGCTTTGCTAAGCATTTTGCATTTTTCAAAAATAGGAGAATCCAGAAACCATATACATACTTTGTTTTGAAGGTATAATTCTCAGGGAAAGATCCAGGAAGAGCACACCAGATGCCATCTGTGTCCAATTCCAGAGGCCTCCCAATCTTTTCAACGAGTAAACGAGCATTCTGAATTATCTTTGCACCAGTGTATGTGACAACTCCAGCCATTTCCATTGAGTACCATCTTGCACCCCTTTAAGATGCACGGTAAAGAATGTCACTTAAGTTCCTATTTCCTAGTCACCATCAAGTATAACAAAGTAACCAAATCCAATCACATGCAAGATATGTGGTCAAATGCATTCAACTAAAACTCACTTGCGCATGACATATCCATAAAACGAGTTAAGTATGCATTTATGAGCAAGCTGTAAGGAATCATATAGAACAACCATATCCTGCAAACACCATGTGAGGAAAATGCCAATGAGAATAGTTCTGTGGTGATATTTAAAAAATGCATACATACATAAGTACATACACACACATGTTATATATGTATGTATAGGTAAATATAATTCCCACCTGTGCTTCCTGAATTTTCATAGAATTCCCACTGGATTTTGCCTCTGCCAGTTTCCCCTTCCATACCTTATTAAGACCTTTGTACTCATACCTTCTATCCCGAAAGCTGGAATTTGAGAAGTGCAGCAGATTTTACTTAGCACAATATTTTGAGAAAAGATAAACTCTACAACAAGTGGACCTAAAACAAGAAAGCGACAAGTTCCTTCTACAGAAAATATTGAAAATCATTACATAATCAAGGAACTAAAAGTTTACAAACCTCCTAACAGTATCCACATAGAAAGGATTTTCACGCATGCATATCCCAGCTTCTCTAAGTTCTGTGATGGGCTTGTCAAGAACCCTTTTATATGCCTGTTAGACATCAGCATCAGTCTATCTAAAGGTTTCCTTGAGGAGAAAATCTATTAGAAAGTCACTGGTGTTTACCTTCTGACAGTATTTTCTCAAGCGTTCTTTCAGCTTCAACTGTTGTTCTGATTTGGGGAGGTCAAGAAAGGGCTTTATTGCCTGACCTTCACCATTTTCCACTAGTTCTGACTCGATTTGCCTCTTTATATGATAATAATCACTGGAAAATTGAAAGATAGATGACTTAAATTAGCAGATCAAAAGAGTGCCGTCCAACTAATCACAAAACAGAATAGACACTATTCTTGAACCTTATCTTTCCCATATAGATCTCCCCTCGCCAAATCCATTCAAGCTTACGCAGGCAATTTTTTCCTGGACGATTGAAATCGCATGCTGTGCAAACTACATCCGAGACTATTGATGGTGGCTGCAATAAAGCATAACATCCAAATATTTCATCAATGTTATTAGGATAATTCTAAGGTACCTCGGTAGAGTAAACAGATAAATTCAACCAAAACAGAGATCTTCATTTGAAATAAGAGCGGCTTAAGTAGTTACTATTAGGTGGTGCAAATGAAAGACATCTTCTTATAATTAAAAGGTGGGAGGGGGAGGTAAATTTTGGAGAGGTGCTTCCAGGGATTAAACATCTTCCATGCTTTTTAGACTTTAATAATAATAAAATAATAAAATAATAATTATAATAATAATAATAATAACAACAACAACAACAACAATAGTAAGACACCAGCAATTTAATATCAGTCACAGTTTTGGGAAAGTAAGAGTTTGGATGGTTAAATGAATGACAAGAAGTGCTCAGCTGATGTGAGGTAAAACCAAGAAAATATTGATGGGGAAACAGATGTACCGAAGTGTTGAAGTTGCACTCATTGAGGATGAGTTGTTGGAATGCCAAACAAGATTGAACTCACCTATGTAATGAAGATTTGGAGCAGTGTGAAAGAGGACCTAGAGTTTTTAAAGCTACTAAGGGCCACAAATGAGAGGAAGAAGTTCAAAAATATGTTAGATGGTGAGAAAGGAATTGGTAAAGCTTCTGTTTTCAAAGGATGTTACTCTTAATAGGTTCCTGGTAAAGCGGGATTCATTAACCTGACCTCATATGATTGGGCTAAGGCTTGATAAGTCACACTCTGGTAATAAGAGGCAAGCTTTTGCTCCTTGCATGTTGTATACGAGGCATGTAGTGTATATAAACACAAATATATATACATGGACTTTGCTCCTCACAAGAGGAGAGGGTATCTATCTACTTGCAGCTCCAAAATCAATAATGAGGCATTCAAATTATGATCAACATAGTTGATTATGATCTATGCTACTAATGCCTAGAAAATAAAATTCATGTTTTTGGATGGTCTTGAAGAAATTCATCATATGAACACAAATATCTCCCCTCCTCCTTACTCTACTTTCCCTCCCAACTACTCTTCCTTCCTGTTCTTTAACATTATTTTGTACCAATACTTAACAAAGTAGTTATCTCAAACTCTTTTTCTAAACCCAGTTGGTCATAATAAGCATGCTTATTCCACTCCAGATCTTTAAACCTGATTTGAAACATGTAACAAATAGCAACTTTAACAATTAAATTCCAATCAAATGCATAATACTGAAGCCCGAAATTCTTTCTGCTATCATAACAGAAATACTTTTCTATGCATAAGAATATAATCCTATATAATTTATATTAAATATAGGGAAGAAGACAATACTGAAGAAAAATAAGCAAGATGCTTCAAAAAAAAAAAAAATTGCAGAAGTCTTCGATTACATGAAAATAGCATCAAATTAAATACATCTTTTAAAAGTATAAGACAATACCTGAAGTCTGTTTGTCAAAATAATGTTTGGATACATTGCGGCAACATCAAGATGATAAATAAGAGGACACTCCTCACGCATTGGATGATCTCGCAACAAGATAAGCTGCAAGCAAAGAGGTAAGCTTATATAGAACAACCGGCATTGAACTTCAACACTTAGGCATTTATATTCTCATAGTTTAGAACTACTTGCTGCTTTTTTAAAAAAAATTATTGAAAAAAAAAAAAAAAAAAAAACATGGTTCACCATTAAGACAAAAAATAGTGTTTACCAGATCACCAAATATTCTCCAATACTCAGATTTTTTTTTTTTTAAGTAGACAGCACAGATAGATATTGGTAAAAGCAAAAACTTTATTACAGAATATTTTAGTAACTACTACAAATTCAGCATCTAGAAAAAAAAAAAAAAAAAAAAAAAAGGTCACAGAAAAGTAATCTAAGTTTAAAAAAATGGATTAGAGATACGTACACATTTGACGTATCTAAAAAGAGAAACATAGTCTTTCCCCTTCCTTTGGAAACAAGAGGATGAAAAGCTTAGAGAAAAGCAGGTACAATAGGGTGTAAATCAATTACACTGAGTTGATTGAAGGAAAGGCTTAGGAAGAGAGACAAATATGGGAACTAAAAAGTAAGGGAAAAAATCAGGAAGGAGAATACCTTTTCCACAATAGCATTTTTCACATCTTCATAGTTCAAGATTGAATCAATGTCCATTTTCCCCTCAACTGTTATGGCATATTGCAGATCACGATCAAGATTTCTGATCAATTGCTGGAAACAGAACAATATACTAGTGTCAACAAAACCATTTACGCATGCAAATGTGCAAAAACAATATTATATAGACAATGTTCCTTTGGTTCCAGAACAATAACTCGCAATTAATTATGATACAACAACAAAACATGTGTCAAGCTCCATTAATAAACTGAGTATATGAGACGAACTTTTGTAAAGATACAGCTGAAAGGGCAGAAGAGAGGTCTTCAAACAAAATGATAAGAGTGTTGAAAATATTTCAACATACAGTACAATGATTTACATTTTCCACAGATATATCAAGAAAACAGGACATAACGGAGGGAGCACACAGTGAGATCTAATTGTCAATCTCAAACATGAACAACATTAAGAAGCAAAAAACAAGAATGTGGAAGCATATCCATCAGGAGATATGTGATTCAAAAATATATCACATGCTTTGTATGCCTTGGCAAAATGGACTAAAGAAGCCGTGAAGGCCAACAACAATCTTCCATATACTCATCATCCTGAAAGTGCTAGAAAAGATGCATGATTTTAAAAAATGGGGGGAAGTTCAGATAGATGGACAGATAAAGAAGCAAAAGAAAAGAAGAATATGAGAAAGAAAATGGTCAAGATTTAGCTAAAATATAATGGTTAAACTTCCAACAATCATTATTTTATTTATACTTAGGATATCCACTTCGGATGGCCAGAAGACCAAAATTCCATTGATCTGGCTGGCCAATGGCCACAAAACTGCTGTAACTTTCATCCGAGGACCAGTAGGATGTTACCAAGCTAATTGATGTAAAAGCTCCGAGAAAAATAAATGAAGAACAAAAAATAAAATTAAGAAGAAAAGAAACAAAGATTCAAAGACTGAATTCAGGAATTCAATTAGTTAATCAATTGTTTAGGTCAGTTTTTCTCCACATAGGTGGAGTCTTTAAATAGAGAAACAAAATACAACCTAACAGGACTCTAATAGCTAGCTTGAAACCTAATAGAACTCCTCTTATTGAATCCTAACAAAATTAAAAGACCCAATTTAATAAAATAAAAAATAAAATAAAAATCCTAAATAAACCCTCAATTGAAATTAGGGTTAGGGTTTTGACGCTTTTTTTTGACATGTGCGTAAACCCTGATTCCTATCATTCCCTCCTGGCTGGAAAGAACTCGACTCTAGTGAGAAATTAATGTAATCTTCGAAAATGTCTGGATCAATACATCGTAGTTCTTCCTCGAGGATCCAAGTAGCATCTGAGTTTGGACGACCATGACATTTGATCAAAAATCGACGAAATTCTCTATCAATAGAAGAAACAATCTCATCCGTGATAATACGTTCAATTTGATCCGATGAAGATAGTGGATGTGATGAAAGAACTGGAACTAGTACCGGAGGAGATGGAGTATGATCCCTGATTTCACCTACATATATAGTAGGAGGCTCAAATGTGTCTTGATAAGATAGCAAGTCCTCAACATTGAATATTAGATTAAATTTTAAATCAGAAGGTAATTCTATATAATAAGCATTAGGCTCAAGTTTACGAAGGATGCGAAATGGACCAGTAGCTCGGGCATGTAACTTTTTGAATGAATTTCGACGAATACGAACCATTATATAGTCACCTTCATTAAACTTTATTTTTCTATGGTGAGCATCAGCAACAAGTTTATATTTTTCAATACTTATAGCAATCTTTTATCTAATTTCAAAATGAATATCATTAATGTATTTAGCAAAAGAAGTGACTGACTCAGAAATATGGTTATTTATTGATAAGGAAACAAAATCTATAGGTTGATAGGGAGGAAGGCCCTTGGGTATGTCATCAGGGGTCATACGCTTAAACTTTTCTTTCGATTGCTCAATTTTAGAAGATGGGTTATCTTGGGAGTCTAAAGTGAGATGAATTTCACTCTTGGGGAGAATAGCTAATATTATCCCAAATTCTCCACTTTCTTTTTCAAATTTCTTATGAGTCAAAATGTGACAACTTTTTTGACCAAAAGTTTGAAGAGAGTTCTTATCCCCTTTGGCAGGTTTGGGTATGCTAGGCTTAGTAGGATTTAATCTAATCTTTTTATCATTATGAGTAAAAACATAAGTATTCTTTCTACCAAAATTATAAGCATCCACATCATAAATCCAAGGTCAACCTAGTAGGATGCTAGCAACCTCCATAGATAACACATCACACATAATTTCGATAGAATAACCTCCCATTTGAATTGACACTAGGCAACACTCATTAACAAGAAGCGAGATTTTGTCTACCCCAGTAACTCTATAAGGATGAGGATGAGGTTGAGATTTCAGCTTTAGTCGATTAACGGCAGATTTAGATAAACATTCATTGAACTACCACCATCAATGACAAGTTTACAGACCTTATCCCCATATTGGACATATGTATGAAAAATACTAGTGCGTTCCCAAGCCTCAGAATCTGCAAGAGTGGTGACTATACATCGCATGACATTAACACAACCTCCTGATTCTTTATATTTTTCATCATACTCTTCTTCCGAATTAGCTGATTCTAGAAGGTTAAAGTCTTCTTTATCATACTCATCTTTCCTATGATAATGAGAATCCTCAACATTATTCATAGAATGATGGATAATCAGAGAGATTGTTGTGTAGATCGGGAATGTCTAAAAAAACTGACTAGTATATATGACATGACTTTGGCCATCAATAGGTTTAAGATTTCATGAAGGAGATCGATGAATAGGTTGATTACTATGAAGATCATCTTCTGGAGGTTGTTTGCCTATTTTTGACTCTCTTAAGAATAATTAACGTTCTATCTATTAATATATAAGATTTGCTATGTCTATATGGCTATTTATTTGATTAGCACGAAGCTCACTAATTTTAATATGAAGTTGGTCTAATGACTGGCAAATTTAGTTTAAAATTTCTTAAAAGGCTGTTTGGATGTTTTTTTATAGATTCAAGTTTGTTTCTAAGGTTACCAATAGTCATGATAATAATAAGAGTTTTAATATTAATTAAATACTATATGTACTGAAAATTTTTAGCTATGATGCTCACAATAAAATTATAGGGTCAAACATAATGTCTATGTTTTTAGTGCGTGCAATGGCAAAATATGTGAATGTTTGGTACATGCAATATCAATTATGTGGAAAAAATATGGGCCTAAATAATAATATAAATTATCCAAAGATTTTAAAAAATCCAAAATTTAATAAAGGGATCTATACCGTTCACTAGGTGAAACTAATTACCACCTTAAGGTGCTTGCAGATTATAGACAAAGAAGTCCTCCAAGAAAGCTCCTTTTTTTTGGGTCTGTGGACCCGATCTATAGACCGAACGGTCTATACTGCTTACGCGGTTTGTAGATCACGTTGTTTCTTCAAAAAGGAAGGTGCTTTGTTGAATTTTTTTGACTACTTCCATGGGGGTCCAGCGACCGGCAGTTGGGGTAAATGGGCGACAAGCTCCAGCCGATCGACGGCGTGATGGAAGATGGCAACATCGACGGCAAGCAACCGGCGAATCTATCATTTAGGGCGGCCTGGAAGAGAAAGGGTGTTGACGATGCCCGGGGCTTGGTCGGTTGATGGGGCTTGCATTGTCGATGACAGAACAGGCGGCGACGACTGTCGGCGGTGGAGACAGCGACGGCGTCGATCGACGGCCATTTGGGGCGGCGGGAAGACGGCAAAGTTCTTCCGACATGATTGTTTGGACGGTCGACGAAAGTAGAGGAGCCTATGGTCAGCCGGCGGTAGCTTGTGGTCGTCCGATCGGCTTGCAATCGGAGCCTCCCACCCGATTGAAGCGCTTGTGGGAGATTGGAAGGGATGATGGATGCAAGCCAGATATGAGGCGTCGGCGATGACCAGGAAGAAGGAAGGTCCGGCGGCAGCTGGTGGTGGCGATGGCGACGAGGGATGGGAAGAAAGGAGATGGCGATGGAGGCGCGAGAACCGATCTCAACAGACGATCGGCAGCAAGCGACGGGAGGTGGCACCAAATCCAATAATCGGGCGGCAAGGGGTGAAGGCAACATTGCTACGATACAGATGGGTCCATTGATAGAGCAACAAGAAGAGCAGGCAAGGTCCGGTTGTTCGAGGCGGAACAGACAGAAAGAAAGAGAGAGAGAAAGACAAGTAAGGAGAAGATGCCGAAGGGGCTGGGTTGGAGGTGATGAGAAGAGAGAAAGAAAGAGACGAAGAGGGAAAAGAGTGCGATTCAAGAAGAGGAGCACCATGAAATCGAGAAGAAAAACGAGATCGAAGACCGAAAAGCTTTGATACCAAATTGATGTAAAAGCTCCAAGAAAAATAAATGAAGAACAAAAAAATAAAATTAAGAAGAAAAAGAAAAGAAACAAAGATTCAAAGCCTGAATTTAGGAATTCAATTAGTCAATCAATTATTTAGGTCTGTTTTTCTCCACATAGGTGAAGCCTTTAAATAGAGAAACAAAAAGCAACCTAATAGAACTCTAACAGCTGACTTAAAACCTAATAAAACTCCTTTTATTGAGTCCTACCAAAATTAAAAGATCCAATTTAATAAAATAAAAAATAAAATAAAAATCCTAAATAAACCCTCAGTTGAAATTAGGGTTAGGATTTCGACGCTTCTTTCTAACATGTGTGTAAACCCTGATTTCTATCACTAATGCTTGCTTTAGCTTGACATCGAAATTTAAGCTTACTTTGTTTGTATTAAAGATTTGACCAAAGTTCATTATGTTTAAGGGCTTAGGCATTGTTAGCTTGATCAAACTTCATTATGTGTATACTACTAATTCATGTTTAAGGGCTTAGGCACTGTTATGTAAGGAATTTAAAGCCAAAAGTTAAGGCCCAATAGCATAGAACCCAATACCAATCACTCAGCAACTCATTGCTGCTGAACTTTTTCTTATGTCATCATAAATTAGCCACATTTACATACTTAGTCATGTTTAACGGGCCCATAAACTATTATATGATAGATATGTAACCTAAAAGCAAAGATCATAACATCACCCTTAGGTGTTGGCAAAAACCACCCAAACCCAACTATTTGACCAGATCTTATCTAGATATAAACAATGACCCATCTAACTACAAAGTACTAAATCTTGAGGCCATATTCAAATTCAGATTTGAATTCTGACCCATCTAATTCAGGTAAAGTTGCCTTGCATCAAACTAAAAGGCCTTAAATATCAATGATCAGGACCATACCAATCCCTCATTGGTACAATATGCATTGTAATGCATAAGATATTGAAACAATCTATCAGATAGAACAGCTTATGCAGGCTGGCACATCGGCCTCCTATAAAGTTTTCTTATTCTAATGCTCAAGTTGTGTGTAAATACGGTAAATGTATTGACATAATGCTCTAATATTCCTATTTGGTGTTTGTTTAAGTCTTTTAATTGCTATGTGGAATGTGCTTTATTGTGTAATACATAATTTCGCATAAGATAACAAAAACACATTCAGTTATATTTTTGCATTAGCTATCAAAATATAATTTAGTAGTACAAGGGTGCAGATCCTTGTTATAAGAACCTCCCTAGTGCTTCTCACCACCATTCCTGCCAAGTTCGGCAGTATCATCCCAAACTGCACAACTCGAGGCATACCGAGCTGTACCAGACGTGGACCAAGACCAAGACGGTTCTGGCCTCCACATCAAGAAATCGGTAAGGGAGGGAAAGAGAGAGAGAGGGAAGAAGCAGGAGAGGGAGACAGTGGCAGAGAGCAAGAGAGGCAAAGCGAGAGAGAGAGAGGAGGGAGGGAAATGACAGCAGAGTGGGAGAGGCGGAGGGAGCGGGGAGAGAGCTTTCTAAACCCCACTCTCCTTCATGGTGCTAGAACAAGGGTGGAGCTCTTGCTTAGAAATGAAACAGAGGCTTCAGCCCCTTTATATTTTTTTTTTTGAAATTTTTTAAGTGCACTTGGCATTGACTACTGACTTCAATTAAAATATTTTGAAAAAAAAAATTAAGTTGGCAGTCACTGTGGATTTCACTACTAAATTTTCAAAAATAAAAATATACAAAGGGGCCTAAGAGAAGGCTTCAAAAGCCCTTCCCCCCTCCCTCCGCCTCTCTCATGCTCTGCCATTGTCTCCCCTCCCTCACTCACTCTTTTTTCCTTTCTTTTCTTCACTCCCTCGCCCTCCTCCCTCTCTTTTCATCTCTCTACTTCTCCCTCATCCCCTCCCTTGCCAATATCCCTATGTCGTTTCATGCCAAAACAGCCTAGCATGGCACCGTACCATCGGCCTACCAGCATGGATGCCGATTCCGATACTACGAACCATAATTCTCACCCTCCAATGGAGAAAAACAAGAGTTTTAAAAGAATATGCCCAACATCAAATAGTCCAAGCCCAGTTCAAACTCAATTTTTGCATTGATCTGGGCAATACAAGATTAGCTCACCAAAACCCAAATGTATCCAGACTCACTGTACTAACTACCCATCTAGCCGGAACCCTTGCTTCTCAAATCATGGGTCAAAAGGTTCTAATCCACCATAGTTATTTTTTATTATATTTACAATATTCAAAACCTAATATGTATAAGATATAAACTTAATCCTAGACTTCTAGATCCCTAATCATAAACCTAACCAATCATACACATCTCCCATCCTATCTCCATATCCACAGATCTCTCCTATATTCTTCCTTTATCTCTCATTCTCCTCTTTTCCTCCTCTCCTTTCATCGCCTATTCTTCTCCCCTTTCCTCTTTCACACTCTATCATCTCATCCTAGCCCTCCTACATTCTTCATCTCCATCTACTACATCCTCCTGTTGTCAGCAACTAGCATTACCTCCCACTGTAGCCACATTGCTACATGGTGATTCCACCCTCGTTTTAGCCCAAGACCACAAAACCCCTAACTCCTCACCCAATATGGAGGTCCTCACCCAATATGGAGGCCAACATCCAAGACAACTGCAATCCCATCTCCTCCAATGGCCAAGGTGTAGGTATATGTTGGGGGTAAAATAGCTCCCATCGAAGTCCGATGGTTGCCCGACCTTGATATGATACTACCTAGAGTGGTAGTGTTTGAGTCCAAGCCTCAGCTAAACTGCTCCAATCGAATTCTAGAAGGCCGACCTTCAGCCCATGAATGCCAGACAATCTTACCAACGACAACTCTTAGCTCTCTTTCTATGATTGCAGAACTTGTTAAAAGCATGTTGAACTTTGACCGGACGAGCTTGAATAGTGAAAAGATAGTCATTCGACTGGCTCTGATCCCTGGCTCAAGATAAACAGCAGGACTCCAAGTATCGAATCCCAGTATAGCCCGACTTTGTTTGGTGGCTAATCTTGAAGGCAACCAAATTCCTCTCCAGTCGAGTTTCTCTACTCCGCTTTATAAATAGCAGACCTTAGAACTCCTGCACCAAGGACCTCAAAGAGACAAACTTGAGTCAGCAAAAGAACTTCGCCACCAACATAAGTCCAAACTTCTCCTAGAGGGTATGACTGTGGTCCTAATCAAAGAATCCACCATCCTTTCCAACCTTCAACCCTCCGAACAATGTTGATATTCACCTTCGGACGATCTTAAGAGCGGCCGAACTTTTGAGAGCAGTTAGAACAGCACCAGTGAGAAGCCATGAGACTCAATACTCACCCGTCTCAGCTTCCAATCGATCTTGGATCTCTGCTATCTCAGCCGAACTCCTTTCAGAAAACCTGGCCATGGTCCTCGTTGAAGAGCCTATCGATTCCTCTCTGGCCTCCAATCTAAATGTCTGCACCCGCTCCCGACCGACCTTGAAGGTAGTCAAGCTCCTGAAAGCTATCAAAAATAGCACTAGCAAAATCCAAGCTTAGAACCTAATCTCAAGTCTGCCATCCACTACTTAGAGGCCGACCTTTAAATTCGGCCAATCCGATTTTGAGTCCTCCATCCCAATGGGAACAACCTGCTACCAGGCACAAAAGCCTCTAACTATTCATCCGAACTTTGGCAAATAAGATACAACCGCCAGCAAGTCACGACAAACGATAGCCCACTCTCCATAACAAACTCCACGTGGTCCGAACGATCTTCTGACATTCTGTTGTAGCTGTCACCATCATTCTGTTATAAACTTCGTCTATATAAGAGACCCTCCCGATACGTTATTTCTTTAAGCTCTACTCTCTGCCTTAATTCTCCTGAGTACTCCATTTCTTATTGGCCAGAAAACTAACTTGACCGTCGGAGGATCCTGCCGGAGCCGCCCACCTCCGATTTGGACTTCATCTTGCAGGTCTCGTCGGCGACCTCGTCTTCTCCAGCTCCAGCAAACTCCAGCATCCAACCATTTTCTACACCAACAGTATGAAATGTGAAGTTCATAATAGGTCACATGTGGTTTGGCTGATATAGCCTTACCTTGCTACCATCAATCACTAGGTTTCGTACGTCCAGCTATCTACACCCTACCTCTATATTTCCATCTTTATCTTCCCTTTTCCGCTCTTCCTGTTCTATTTGTAATATTCTCCTTTATGCAGGATCTCTGGTCAAGTCCAAGTTATGGATTTGGTTCAACAAATTCTAACCCACTAGCAGAAAAGTTGGCATGAATACTACAAGTTTATCTAGACCAAATCAAACTAGACCTCGCTTGTTAATCATTATGTATATACTAAAGGCATTAAACATGAACAAGCTATCTAAATATGGCTCAATGTTCAAAAAATTAAAAATTATTTAAAAAACAAAAAAAAAAAAGACATGGTCTCCAAGTCAATGTGAAATAACCATAGATCCAAAAAAATGCAACTGATAATAAAGAGAGAAGATTCTTGACTATAAAGGAATTTGAGTCATCAAGAAGAATATTGATTTGATACATGACTAAACAGGCTATTGTCAGCTCATGGAAGAAACCATGCATCTAATCAGAGCAATCAAGTAACTAGGAGATGGTTTGTAAATGACCAATACAATATGCACTTTAAATAATTATCAACATAGCTCTGTCATATTGTGGAGCATATGGCACAGTAAAAAAACAAGGGTGTATAAATTCCTTTGGCAGTGGATTCTCTAAATCATGGTTTTCAGAACTAGACCATAGCAGTCAGAATTGGGTGTGCTGATTTGTACCAGTGGGGACCAATGCTTGATATGCTACCCAGTACCAAGTTTCAACACCATGTGTTGTAGCACACCAACATTATACCAGTTGATACCAGTATGGGTACTGAAAACCTTACTCTAAATAAATACAGATTAAGAAACGACCAGCAAAAATGATTACAAAGTGAGAGAGACAATTTGCAAATGTCTATTATAAAGTTATAACTTTCTAAAATCTCAAAGCACATATAAATCAGTCATTCAGCGAATATGGGAGACTGGTTCATGGCAAATTACCTCATATGCAGATGGCTCAAGCTGAAATTTAGTTGGAAGATCAGATCTAAAAACACCACTTTCAAGGCATTCAACATGGCCCCCTATATATGTCTCACTTTCTAAAAGACGGTTGTTATAGAACTTCTCTGGATCATCTTGGTGCTTGTTAGGACAAATAATATTTGCCTTGTAAGCCTGTAAATTCAAAGTAAGTGCACTGAATACAAAGATCATGAAGACAGCTGCTGAAACTGTAAATACACGACACCATAAAGACTACTGTCTTGCTCCATGTGGTTGTCACATGCAAATAAAATCCAATGAAAAAATTTTTTTGTTATGACTGATATCAAAGGCCTAATCGTTCTATTAAATGATGACACCATTAACAGAACAAAAAATTTGGTTTTATGCACAGAGATCTGTTAGTTACCCTAAAGAATCTTCAGACTTTTTTAAAGGATCAACCATTGCAGATTTCTGTAAAGAAACTAAAATCATATCTTAAAAGCTCATTTTAATCGAGCAAGGCACGTTGACAGAGCACAGTTAAGAAATGATTATCTCACATGGCAGCTTACAATTGATTCTAAAGATGAAAAAAAGTAAAGAGTCGGATATTTTAACATGAATTCATGTCCCCAAAGTGATAGCTTGTTAATACATCATGCTTGAGCAGTCAAACCAAAAAAAGTGACAATCATCATTGTGGTACCTTTTTTTCTAAAATCATCCATTTCTTGGAAATTTGTAAGAGCAAATCAACAACATGCACAATGTGTTAAAAGACTAAGGAGCCAAGTTAAAAACTGTCATATGAAATTTTAACAAAAGAAATGACTAAATTGTTAGACTGCCTCCATGAGTTTCAAAGCACATCACATATGTAAAAAGCAATAAATATTAAATATATCCAGGAGCACCAAATTCCATTGATAATGAACTCACTCTCTGATTTTGCATAAAAGAAAAGGAAGAAACCCAGAACTTTGTATACTAACCTCTACACCCCATTATTCGAAATTCTTTTACATTATTATCCACAGTACTTTTTACTATGTAATAGAATTAAGCCAAAAAAAAACAGCGTGTGATCTACTAAATTAGTTCAGTCTTTAAAGATGCTTAACCTGCGCAATACCAATACAAGAACAAACAAACATAATTTCAGCAAGTAATATTCTGATTAAGACATCATATATTTATTACTCACTAAAAGTATCGCAATATATAGGTAAATGGGATGTCCATTTTGGAATATCTAATTTCTTTCTCACGCACAGACATATAGTGGAATATCACTATGTTGATCTGCTTCGAGGAGAATGCAAAGTTGTTGATGTAAATTATCTCATATTAAGTAGACAAAATAATGATGATTATCTACTTATGTCCTTCTGCTAGAGTATGAATGAGACATTCCTTTTTCCCTCATCCTTCATCACACAATAACTCTGGAAGGAAGCAAAACACTTAAGTATTCTATTCATGTTTGAAGCACATTGTGTTTGGAAATAATTGTTTCAATCAGACCACAACCATCAAGTTATTGTTAGGCCTCCAATTGTTGCTGCATACGACCATGCCATCTCTGTCAGTGCTTCATTGGGCAGCATTCTGTCCAAACAATTCCTAAGCTTTTGGCAGAATAGTCATACTGTCTATCCTTCCTAGTCTACACCATATCCATCTCAGCTCTTTCATGTCTGCAACACTCATTACATGGTTGGCATGGCCATCGATAATTCAAAATGAAACTTTGATGTCATGCAATATACCAATTGGATTATTAAAAAGTATCAAATGAGAGAATCAGTGTTACTTTTGAATTTTGATATATTTCTTTCTATAATATTACTTGCTGCAATATTACAGAAAGAAATATGAACCAAAAAGAAGAGCAATCTGCAATAACTACTATTCACCAAATAGTATCAAGAATCATGAGACATATTTTGCTTTTGCTAAAAAGACTGCCTTAAGAATGCAATGCCAAGGCTTTTCTGGCAAACTTTCTGCAAGATTTTGTAAGTCATCATCAATGTTGAGAAATCAAATTACACACATCATGCTAAATTGTAAGATTGGATGATCTTGACTAACAGAAAGGAATAAAGAAAAGCTTTTCTGATTTTGGATATCAATTGCATTACTCATGATATATATTATAACTCAGCTGCCCATATGTTCACAAGAATGAGTTGAACAAAATAAAACATTCCAAAATCTCACCTGGACCATGAGAAGCATTTCACAAAGTGTTCCACTTCCCTTACGCAAGACCTCATCTGGTGTCATAGGTATTATAGTTGCAAGAGAGAAAATAAATGGATGAATATATGTCATGTACAGGTAGTAAGTTGCCACAGCATCAGATACAGAATAAGAAGCCATCATCTGAAATAACATCAATATTTCAGAGGAAAAAATTAGAAAGGTTACATGGAAGTAACACAGTCATGGAACATGCACCAAGATTAAAAAAAAATAAAGTGAAAAAGTTGCATGACATGCAATGACAACATAGGCAGCTGTTTCTACAATCTGTTACAGTATACGCTAAGTCACATGCTAATCATAAGCCCTAAATATGTGTTTGATCACTGCCACTTATTCAATAAATTTTAATGCCATAATGTCTATCATCATTAGCATAATTCCATGCTCTCAGGGAAATAACTTTCAATCTCATATACCTGAGGTTGTTCCATGGCAAAGCGAACCATGTCTTCAGGATTCACCTCCAATGGATCATAACCCAACTTAGCCTTTGTAACAGCCTTGTGACAACAGAAACAAAAAGGTCATAAATCAGTAATTATGAAATTAGACAAAAAAAAAAAAAAAAAAAATCACACTGGTACAAATCAAAATCTATGAGGAATTCATAAAGAAACTGTGGTCCAAAGACTTGCAAAAAAGACCCAGAAGCAATTAGCAAAGCAATAGAAGAAATATTGGATGATGGTGATTATTTAGATGGCCAAACTAATAAAATTAATTAAAAAAATCAAGCGATATGAGAACTAAATCATGTAATTTCTAAGATGCTATAATGGCACTAACATCATACTCTTTCTCCGTTACTCCCTGCAATAAAGACTTTTCCTTACCTTTTCAAATTATCTTCTCTTTTCCCAATTTTCTTCTACCGCAAATATCATCTATGTTCACTTAGCCCAAGCTCAAAATCCTTTGGCACATTATGCTTCCTTATTTCTTCTATATTCTTTCTTTCATGATCTCAAATTTGCTTCTTATGTAGTTCCTCATATCAATAGTTTGAAAGCACCTAAAAGAATACATTTAATTTGTCCTTCCTGTCAAAAAAGCAGGCATTGTTTAACAAAATTTTGATGGTGAACGCGCTTTAAAGGAGCATTGGTCATAACCTGCAACCTGGTAGTGTTAATTTGCCTCAAGATATTAACCTCAAATCACTCATAACCTTTACCCTCTTTAGCTACCCAAACATTCAAGCAACATTAGTACAATACCCTCCTAATCACCAGTGCTTCAAAACATGAGCATTATTATGCTATATTTCTTAAGGGACTATCAGTGCAAACTGCTTAAGTCTAATATTTATTGGGATGATAAAAATGTCCTGTCAGAGAAAGACACTATGAAAGCCTACACTATGTTTCACATTTATACTTTCATGTATTCACATGCTTGTCCTGTCGTACAAAAATGAAATCTACTCATCCCATATAAGTTTGCATATAGATTTTATGTGAGAAACTATAAGATTCTAACTTGCATTTTCCTTAATGCGAATTAGATTTACACACTACATGGCATGTCTTTACTTTGGAATGCAAATGGTAGCCTAACTGGTCCAGATCATGCTAAGAAAAACATATGTGGTAGTGAACAGAGTAATATTAGATATATGTTCATGCGAGTTGTTTTAAAATTTCTTCTTTCAGACTGATTTGAATCAAAAGGGATGACTTGGAAAACAATGAATCAGATTCAAATTCGAAGAAAAGATCCTTGGTGTAAGTAGTACAAATAAATTTCTACTGGGAATGTTAAAGTAGTGACAATTCCTGCTTTTCAGTCTAATGGAGAGGGACAGATGATCTTAAAAATCTACCACAGGATATGGAAAATGAGAAATACTTGCCAGAAAAGGAAACGAACATAAAGATATAGTGTCAACCAAGCCAATATAATTGATTCAAAATAATAACCAACTGTGAGATTCTTCTAAGGCTGCATATGGAAATTTTTTTGCTTTCAAAATTACGTCCCTTTTATCTTAATTATAAAAAATAAAAATTCCATCATGGGAGAGTTTTAAGAAAGACAACACAATTTGAGGCCAAGAGTTCTTTTACTTTTGAAAATCCTAATTTCACTACAAATTTACAAATCCAATTTACGAGTACTTCGGTTCTCATAACTATTGCATAAAATAGAAATAATAAAAACTAGGAATGGCAATCGGGTCAGGTCAAACAAGATGTAGGTCGAGTTGGATACCGGATAGATCAAAAGTCTGTCAATCTGAACCTGACATGTTTATTAACTAGGTCAAAAATTCAGACTTGAACCTGATCATTTTATCAAATAGGTAATCTAACCCAATCTATAACGAGTTGAAAATTTAACCCAAGATGATTAAATTTAACCCGACAAGCCTTATGAGAATCATTGATATTTGGATACCAATATGATATAGTCATTCAGATTTAAGGTCTTCACAATTTGGTTCTGCAACAAATGTTTCAGTTTAGATCTGGTGTGGGAGAATTGAATACCAAAGGCCACCGGACGATGTTTGTAGCATATTTCAAATCTGTTAGCCAGAGCTGATAGAATAGAACAACATTCTGCTAGTAATGGTGAGAGGGTACTGTGGCCTCTTCCATCGCCTCTCCTCTCTCTCTTTCTTCTTATTTCTTTCCCAGCCCTCCTCCATGTGTGCACGCATGTGTGGTAGTGAGGGAATTGTGCCTCCCTTTCTCCCTTCTCAGTCGCCCTCTCTTTTCTTCTGATAATCTCTCTTCCCATTGCCCTTTGAAGTTAAGGCTAGAGGGGCCAACATAGTGTCGCCACCTCTCTGACTTTGGGAGAAAAACTAGGCATGGTTAGTGGTCGGGCTGTAAAACAGTAACTGTTTCCCCTGTTATAGCAGTCATTGGCGTAGAGAATGAAATTTTTGGAATTTTAAAGAATTTTAGAAATTATTTTAAAATATGATTGTAGCACTGATTCAATATATCTGTGATTTTGGGGCGATTAGATCCCCAAGGATCCTTATGAACTGATTATATTACCTAGGTACTGTTATTTGCAAGGTAACTGACCTAATGCTTCACAGTGTTTTTCTATAAGATCTTGAAACATTACAGTTATATTGCTTGATAAAATAGCTTTTATGATGTTTGCTTCTATTTGATTAAATGGTCAAGCATGTTATGTATTTTTATATTCCTAAAAATGAGTTATTCCGAATGAATGACATGTTTAAAAAATAAATTCAAAATTTGGACTGGGCAACTCATAAAAATGATTTTATATTTATATATTCAGCATGACTATGATGGGCCCTGCTAATAGGGATTGTGCATTGGCACCTATTATCTATTGTGTCCAAACCATGCCATTGGGTTACGTGGCTATAGCCAAATGCTGAATTTAGTATCAGTTTGTGGCAAGTATACTTTTTTAAAAAAATGAGTATTATTCTCTGAATTTAATTCAAATGAAATTTTGCCTGGTCAATGATATATTATAAATTGTATTTGATTGGCTATCTGTTGACATGCTCTAATCCACCTGAAATGTTTTGTCACTTACTGGTTTTCTGTGGCTCATTATTCTTCTCTTTCCCTATTTTTCAGATTCTAATCTATCACTGGTTACGGGAGTTAGGGAAGCATGCTCGATTTATAGGCTTTTGTTACATTAATTCTCTAGGATTGAAGTCATTTTGTTATTGATCTAAAATTTTATTGAAATGATTAAATTTGTTTTCTCAGGTAGCCTTCCAATGTCTGTGTGGTTCATCTTGTAGGCATGCAGCATCTGTTATGCTCTTGGTTTAGGGTGTGACACATAATTGAATTTATCATATCATTTTTTTGATCTAAAGAGACATATAAATATTCATCAAATCTTCAAACCTCAATGTCTGAACATCCCTAGTAGGAGGGAAGAGATTCATGATAAAAGTACAAATACAAACACACTATATGCAGTCCAGAAACAAATAAATACCATGATGGCAGAACAATAAGAAGACTTTCGGGTTGCTATCCCTTTTAGATCACATTCTTGGCCACTATCATTTTAGGCACAAGGTGCCCTGAAAGACCTAAAAAATAATGATTGAAAACCTTAAGGATGAACATTCAAATTTGGCCAGCATCTAATTCTATTTCATATGCTGCAAAGCAAATCTACCAATATTGATTTGCATTACAAAGCATTAATATATGCAAACAAATCTAGCACACTTGCGAACAAAAAATCGGGATTTTTGCATAATGGCCCGTTTTATTTCCAATGTTGCAGAGCTGGGACACTTTCTTTTTCAGATATAGCCTTGTTTCAAGAATTCTGAACACTTTCGTCGCTGCTCACATGGATACACTCCAACCACCCAATATAAAAGGAACATGTAGCACTCAAAAGACATGCATTCAGTATACAATTATATGTGCATTAACTGCCAAAAAGAAAGGTGCATTAAACTCTGCTCAAATATACATTTGAAATGTATCTATAAGGCAGAGACAAAAGTGATCAAAAATTTCAAAACTCAGCCATTCCTGCAAAGAGAATAAAAGTGGTCCAAACCTGCAAAGAGGAAAATAAAGTGCAATGTTTTTGCAAAATTTTCTAAGAAATATCAAAGCTACATTTTTAGCTTCCAAGTCATAACCACTAGGATTGCTAGTTGGCAGTATGCAAGATTTGCACATGACATGAAAGATGAACCTTTTCCCCAAAAAAATGCCCCACAGCCATGCATCTTGTGTGCATCTCACCCATTACCACCAACCAGCACCCACCTATGCTGAAGACAATAGGGAGCTACCATGGTTCATGCATCTCTCTTCGAAGATATAAGCTAGATAGAAGTAATACAGCAATCTGACTGGAGGAAAAATCATGAAAGATGCAAAACAAAGGCTGAAAACATATTATGAATTTTTTCCCCTGGAAATCAATCAAAATCATGCATTTTTGACCATATATTTTTATTTGAACATTTTTACCTTAAGGCCATGGCTTCCTTGAGGAAGATAACTGTCACGTTTGACCCAAGCAAAACAGTCAAGATGGCAAGAAAACTTAGCACGGCATTCTCCTTGATTATTGTCACAATAAAAGCCTATTTCCTTCAAGGGCAAAAAATGTAATGCATATATACGTTAGGTGACAATTTCATAGTAAGAGCACACCAATTCAGTCAACAAATAATTATAAACCCATGAATACACAGAAAAAATGCATGCACAAACATCAGCATGATTTATAACCAGCAAACTTGTCATAGCACATGGCACCAATTCATTAGCCCACATAAAATGAGTCCACAAAAAGTTCAGCTCCACTTCGAGTGAAATATCTATAAACAACAATTATCATATGCAAAATCAACCTTAACTGTTTCATATAAGAGAACATAGTGTTCAACTCCCCTAACTAGTGAAGAATCTAAAACTACATTATTCATGTGCAGATTCACACTTTGTAAATGATCAGTTTTCTAACAAAACAAAGTGTAAAAGGCTAAGTAGCCACTCTGAAATATAAGCAAAAAAGTTCATTCACAAGACAGCATCTATAGGAGTTTATAAAGATGAACAACATTGCAGAACTACTAATCATCTCCACATGAATCCCAAATTAATCCTTACCTTTCAAAAGAAATATCAGTCAAAGATTCTTCATATCAAGATCAAGCTTATTTTGACTACAGCTCTATACCATTTGAATCCTAAATTATCTATAAAAGGGTATCTAGTAACCAATAGTGATGACACAGACCAATGTAGAAAGTCAAGGCATACAAGTTTAAGCTATTTAATATAACTACAATTGGAGTCAAGGAATCAAGTCCTGGTGGGACATTCCATAGGACACCAAGACAGGATACCATCTCATGTGTCGGGATAAGACCGTCCCACCATTGTCCCAACTTCGTGATCAACGCATCTTGGGACATCTTCTATCCCAGGTATGGGGATAGGGCGGGATGGCAACACATCCCATTCCATTGGAAAACCAGGACAGCCCATCCCACAGGATTTAAAACCTTGGTTGGAGTAGATATAAGCATCACCCTTGCAATATGAAACTAAAGCAATACTCAGAAAGAAATTATGTCAGCACCACATGTCCATACCTCGCTCAGTTTAAGCCCATGGTGAGCAGCTCTTTTCTCTATGAATGGCCAATCAAAGAAATCACCATTATAGGTAACATAAATACCAGGCTTCACATCTTCCATGTGGGAAAACCACACTTTGAGAAGCTCTTCCTACCATAAGCAAATCATTAAAAATATTAGGAAACGAATAAATGGTGACAACAGATTTTAGGATGGAACTTGGAATAGCCAATTTAACAAGTTCAAGAAACAAGCTACCTCGTTTTTCACATTTTTAACTTTAAAGCATCCTTCGAATTCTGCTTTAGGGGTATATTCCAAATCTTCAATATCTTCCCCAACGCACTACAAGCAAAAACATGATACATATATGTAAGAGGCATTTAGTTATTTGTGCCAAGATTTAGGTATCACATGTACAACCGCATCAAAAACTTCTTTAAAATAAACTGATTTCTAAGTCTTACTTTCATCTCAAATCCACCACTTAATAAGCATTCAGCACTTTCCACTGAGAGCATATATGAACATGAAATATTAATCTTACCCTGCCAAACTGGAGTCATCTTCACAGTAAAGACATGGTTCACTATGATGGCCTAAAAAGCCACAGATAAAGAAATAAACTTTCAATTCATGCCTAAAAAGCTGTTGGGTACATATATGGTGCACTATGATATGAAGTGATAGCGAGTTTCATTACATATCAAAACAAAATTCGAAGGTAAAATGCTTTTATCATGCTACTCACACCCCAGGCCTCAGCTATGCAGCAAAGTGTGATAATCAAAATAGATCAACTGTGTGGTACGTTGTATAATTTAACTTCTTTTGACAAACTAAGTATCAATACCTGACTTGCTTGTGATGTTCACATAGCTTAGATGTTTTATTTCACTCCTAAACAGAAAAATATTTTCCACAGTAGATGAAGCTACTGATGATTCATAAAGAGTTTGCACATTAGTGGATTTGTCATACAACAGTGGTAGTTTAAGGATGATGTTGTCTTAGCAAGATGAAGAATTCCTATAATTTAGACATAATTGTATTAATTTAATCTTCCAGACAGATAACAAAAACATGTGCAGTATCATTCTCTCGAAAGATATGCAAGAATAGTAGTTCTTATTGGACAGAAAAGTGCTTTAGGTTCCATTTGGCATCACTTCCAGATTTCAGATTCCAGGAAAATGAAATCCTGTTTCTTTTTTTTATTATTTTTGAAAACCAAATCCCAAACTTATTTGGTAGTACCTTGGATTGTGGAGGTAGCTGCAGCGGCCTACAGCATTTGCAGCAGGTGGCTATTGGTGCCTGCAGCCAGCAGCTGGCAATGGGTGGTGGCAGGGGCCAGTGGGGGTGGTGGTGGCAGGGGCCAATGGGGTTGGTGGTGGTGGCCATGGACAGTTTCCCTTTTCAGGGAAAAAAAAGGGAAAGATACTCCTGAAAGCTTTCAATTTTTTTAAAAAATTATGGTAAGCAAATTTAGAAAATCAAAAAACAAAAAGGGCAACCAAACAAATATCCAAATTTCCAGCCTCAGTTTCCATGTTTTCATCGACAAAAACCAGAAACCAAAAGACAGCAGTGATGCCAAAAAGGCTACAGCCAGACTTGAGTTTTTTTGTAACAATTCAATAACATTGAAAGGTCAACATATAAACACCTAAATTAAGTATGATAACCATTCTGATAGTGAGAAGCATGAAACAGAAACCAAATTATAGGGCTACACA
>QRFJ01002259.1:0-105000 GCA_006176705.1 Cocos nucifera | reverse complement strand
AATTTGATTGTATTCTAAAAAACTTGGATATATTCTTAGTGTGTACCTCATGTCACAAAGTCAACCCCACCAAGCTCTATAACTAGACCTCCCTAATAGCATATATATAAAGTCATTATTGAATCTGTTGAGTTTGCACAAGGTTTTCAAATTCCATGTCTCATTAATCTTGGTAGGCAACCAATAACAATATGGTCTCAGACATTACTTGGTCTGACTCAAATTGGTGGTTTATAGGGAAATAGCTTAGGTGGACAAGATATTTGCATATTTTGGCAGATATATAACAAACAATTATCAAAATATTGGTCAATAAGAAGATGAATCCACATTGCAGAGACATGTAATAAGATATGGAAGTTATTTCCAAATTGATGTGATGTCCAAACATTTAATGGGACCAAATTATAAGTTTGACCAAATTAGAAAGGTTAGCAATGCGAAATTGATAGATCAGACAGATATGTAATGTATTATAGCAGCTTACCAGATCCAGGTCCTCTTTCTCCACAATCTCTATATCAGCAATTTCTCCTTCATATCGACGTCTGAGATATGCCTCAACTTCCAGCTCCATCTTTTCCTGCAGCAATTCATGGATGCATAAATAACTATTGAAACAGAATGGAAACTATGATAAACTTCCAACCAAAATAAACCCTCGGATTCCAAACATCCATCAACAAGAATACAATGGATGTATAAAACAGTATCTTTTCCCAACGGGCATGTTGGCCACTCACCTTGGCGGCAGCATAGAAATAAGGTGGAAACCTGTACTTTACTTTGAATGTAGATCCGTCCTGTAACCAAAAGAAAACAATGCAGTTGAATAACAAGTCAGGAATGACCTGTGGGGACAACTTCGGTGACATTTTAGAACATGATATCTTTATGGGGTAAAGAAAAACAAAAAGAGGAACAATAACTCACCTGAGTAACAAAGTAAAGATCTACGCAGCTGTAGATCTTGTTCGTATCTTTATCTTCCCACGATGACTATAAAGAACAGAACAGATCAATAGCATAACCCAAGCAAGAGACTCTTCTTGAATAAAAGACTACATGACTTGACAAAGAGAACTGATCAAGGAAGCATTCTTGAACGAAATAGTACGGGAATTTGCCAAGATCAAGGGAAAGTAGAGAAATGGAAAGCAAGACAACGGATCAAAAGGAAAACCGATGAGATCGTAATTGAATAAAAGACTCAATAATTGACAAGGAGGTAGTTATTCAATAAAAGACGCATGTAAAAACCATTCTTAAGCAAAAAAAATGATAAATAATTGCTAAGATTTAAGGAAGGTAGGAAATTGAAGACAAAAGAACCGAACTAAAGAGGGAACGGAAGAGCGGAGAATGGAAAGGAATATGGGAAGGTAGGAAGATAGAGGAATTGCTTACCGGTGCAAAGGTGAGCAACCATCCGAGCCTCTTTTCGCCTTCGGTGAAGAGATCGAACCCTAGCTTGCGTTCAAGAACCTCCTCGGCGTTCAGGCGGAGCTTCTGCTTCGATGGATTCCGGCTGGACCTTTCCCTCCGTTTGCCGCCGCTGTTCATGGCCGGTCGCCGTCGGAGATCTCGATGTTTTTGAGAGAGAGGGATAGAGGAAGGCGAGACGATAAATTCTTGATCCGCGACCACTTGTCCCTGACGAAACCCTAAACCCCTTTCTTGAGGCCCTCGCAGAGGGAGTGGCGCGATTTGAGCATTTTCCCGCCCTTCGCCTCCCTATAAATCGCCTGAGCTTTCGTGCGGTGAAAACACCGCCGTCGAGCTTTTTTTTTATTCAAAAATAAAACCCTCCGCTCGTGCCTAATAAATATTAAAAAAAATTATAAAAATTTTATAAAAACTTATAGTTTATTATATTTTAATTAGGATCTATTTAAAAAAAAGATAGAACGATCCGGAATTCTAAATCCTACGATTTTTTTCCTAAGTATGATTTGTATGATTTAGCCACGAAATAGAAAGAACAACGTGAACCTATAAAAATATATATATATATATATCTTTTGACTAAATTTTTTTATAATTATCACACTCAATCCTCCTCCTCCACCACCACCCTTTAGCTCTTCTCCCTCTCTAGCTATCCATCTTGGCCTTTCTCCTTCCTCACCATTCTCCGTTGGCTGTCGTGAGGCCTCTGTGGACACCCCTACTCACAACATCTTATCATCGTTCTTTGCCACTCAAGCCACAACTCACACAAAATCTTACATACTTAAAAAAAAAGCCTCAATCAAAAAAATAAAAAATGTTATCTTTCCTTTTTTTTTTTTCATCTTTCCTTTGTTATCATTGACTTTTCTTACATATGTTTTCCCCTAGGCTGGCAAGGTTACAACATAAATGGTATAAATACATTATCAATCAATTTTGAAGTATATAAAAATTTGGTTTATTGGTAGAGATAGTGGTTAAGCTATTCTAAGATTTGGGGTTCAAATGTCTGAATCTTTTTTATAAAAATTTATAAAATATATATAATTATATTCAAGTAATAGTATTTAAGGAGTAATTTTAAATTCATGAAGATATATTAAATTTTTTTAATTATCCTAATTTTTTAGTAAGTACTAGAATTCACATAGACTGTACATGAGCCTAACTTTGGTTGACCCATCCACGTACATCTAAGGATATATTCATAACCAATTATTTTTTCAAATAATTTTCAGTAATTAAATTTTACCCCAAGTCCTAATCAGTTGGCTTTGGCATTCTCAGAAAAGGGTCCAATTAGGTTCAACCATTAACATGACCATACTTGGTCCATCCAACCAATGAATGATCAGACCCATCTTTAATTGGCCCACCTAACCACTATTTAGAAAGATGTATCTAAGAGATCATATAATGAATGATAATTTTATCAATCGATAAGCACCAAGCCTTTGGGCCTCCAATGATTATCCAAATGATGGACCCATTATCATCCACTTTAATGGGAGACTATGATCCAGTTATCATATAATTATTTTATTTTAGGAAGCTAATAATTTTAGAGAATTTATTTATAAAAGTGAGTAGGTCAGATTAATCAGCTTGTCATGATCCTTTCACTGACTTCACCAAGTCAACTTAAGGAAGACCACTAACAAGCTGGTCTAGGAGCACCTAAATCAGTTACACTGATTTACCTAGCTAATATGGGTCAACTCAAATTGTTAAGTGATCTGATCAAAACTCAATCTCACCAAAAAGGCCAGGTAAGTGAGATCGGTGAAAGGATATGCTAAAGCTTACCTTAGATACCATTAAAAATGGTCAGGTAAGCGGGCTACCAATTAAAAATCACCGGTCGTATGTGCCAAACTTACCTTAGACACTAATTGATTTAATTAGTCTTGATTAGATCAACCTAACAGTTCGAGCTAGACCTCTTAGCCAAGAATCAAGTCCATTAGGTTCTTGTTAAATACATGGACTTGACTAACTACAACTACTATAATTGATCTAGAGAATCCTTGACCTAATCTAAGATAACAATTGATTAGATTTAGTCAATTTTTTAATTAAGTCCATTCTTTAATCTAATCTTAGGTCTAACCTAATTAATGAATCCAATCCCCACTAACCCATTAATCCAATGTGTTATGATTCATGTCATAGAATCTTCAATTTACAATCATAGAACCTAATCAAACAACTTCTTAATTCTTAATTAAGTTTTGGGCTGAGGGTTAGGATTTGGCTTTTTGAAAATAATTTTTATATTTATAAAATATTTTTACAATATGATTCTATTAATCAAGTTGCATATTTGATTCATAATCAATATGTAAGTGAAATAAACATAAAACTACTTTAGATCTAATCTAAACAGATTCATGTAATTGAAATAGTTTCAATAATAATCAATCATAAATCTTCTTAGATCAAATCTAACATATTTATGATGATTGAAATTAGATTAAAATATTTTTAGTTAAATCATAAAATCTCTTGGATCTAATCTAAAATTTTATGATCAATATTTTAGATCAGCACGTACTAAGATAACCTATCCATTGTAAGGGGTAAACCTTACAGTAGGACAACCTTATGACAGTCCGTGTAATCTAAAATATTTTATTTTTAGATCTAAAACTATTTTAAATCTATTAAATTATAAATAAAATTAGATCAAATCTAATAAATTTATGATTAGAGTCAGATCATCATGAACTAGGATAATCTTTTCATTGTAAGGGGTAAACCTTATGACAGTTCGTGAGATTTTTTTTTTTATTTTAGATTTAATAATTAGATTATAAATTAGATCTAATCTAAAAAATAATCTAAATATGTACAAAAATAATATAATAAGAACTTAGACTCTGATACCAATTGAAGGAACCAGATCTAGAATTTTAGGACTAGATCTTGAAACTTTTTCAAGATCAGGCAGCGAAAGATTAAAATCAATCAAAATTAATCTAAAATACTCGAGATCTAAGATCTTGTTATATTATTATTTCATGATATTTAAATTAAAAATTAAAAATTAAATAAGAAATAAAAGGTTGATCATATCAACCTAGATCTATACTACATATAATGTAACTATAAAATAATAGATCGGATCTGTTACCTGAGCAAATTAGATATTTTAACTTACTGATTCAGGCTTGAGGATGAAGTCATGAGTCACACATACATCCGGTCTCTAGGAGTCATTCACACGAGCCCACAAACACAATCAAAGATCCTGATGCAGGAAATCAGCACAGTATGCTAGCACTGTGCTGATCTCTCTTCGACGGTCGATCCAATACTTTCTTCTTTGAAACTTGGATACTTCAAAATACCAAAAAAAAAAGATTTATGATGCTAAGACATCTCTCAAAAGCTCACAAAAAGGAAGGAAGAGATTTGGAATAAAAACCCTAGAAGAAGACCCTCTTCTTCTTTTTTGTTCTTTTTCTAGACACCTTGATTTATGTTTTTAATATCTCTATGACCTAGATGAATTTTTCTCTATTTTTTTACACCAAAGAGACCTCTCAAATTTCTACAATTCATGAAAATTTTAGCAAAATTTTTTTTTTAAATAAAGAGATATGAAGAGTCCAAGATTGGTCAAAAACCTAGACAGGAAAGTCACCAAATGGCAGGTTGTTGGGGCACCCAACTCTTGGGCACCCCCACTTTACTTTTCTACCATGGACCAGTAAGGGAGGGTGCAACAAATACCAAAGAATGCTATGAGAGAGAGAGAGAGAGAGAGAAAATAGGGAGGTAGCGGCATGAAAGGAAGGAACTCTTTTGGTTACTAGGATTCTATCTCATAGAATCCTAAAGCAAAACCAACCTGCCCTTTTGACTTGGTCATCAAATAAATTTCCATATCAAAAACAAGGAAGAAAGAAGGGAGGCATGAGATTGCTTGGGGTGTGGTGATTTTTCACATAAAAACAAAAAGAGAAAGGGGTGGGGCATGAGGATTAGGTGGCGCAAGGAATAGGGAGTCCTAGTCACATTAGGACTCCTATTTTGACATGGTCAAACAAGATCTTTTAATCAAATAAAAATAAGAGTAAACCAACCCAATTAAATAAGGCCCTAACCCATTAGATTAAATTAGATTTAATTCTAATTTAATTTTTTAATCAAATTAGAAAATTAGGTTGACCTGAGTCCTAGTTAGACTAGGACTAGTTCTTCCTTGGACTTGACTTATCCAATAAGCCAATTGGACTTAATCCAATCAAGTCCAAATCAAATCTAATTAAATCATATTTAATTAGACTTAATCTCAGCCTATTGGCTTAATTAAATTAAGCCAATTAGCAATTGAATTGCTAATCGATCCTCCTGCAACACTTGCACTAGGTCAAACATCAACCGTATTGATCGTTTAATCCTAAAACGATTCTAAATCGCTGATCAACCATCCGATCGGAATGTGAACTCTAATGTGTATAACCTTATAGGTCCAAATCTAAGTCAGTAGCATAGAAATAAATTCTGTACCAATCGAAGTAACCATCTAACAATGATACTCGACGGCTGGATAGATCGAAGGTGTAGAACACCATCCTTAAAATCCATATGGATATAATTTTCATATAATTCATCTCCTTGACCATAATGCTTGTAGGACACCTCAGAGTTCAACTATCAACTCTGATCAGATTGTCCATATTATATTTCAAAATATCAAATCCATCTGATGGATTATCCTGACCAAGGTTTTGCTATATTGAAATACAGTGATACATTCTTCTCCAACTCTTGGAGTGGTCAATTTCATTTTGATCATACTCCAACTTTGCAAGTACTTGACTATGCCCAAAAGTCTTCCGTTGCTGAATTAGAAATTCAGTTAGTCTGATACTAAAGCACAGTGAGTTGCTTACAAATCACTGAGGTGATCTCAGGTCTAAGGGTTACTTATACCTATATCCCATCAGAGATATTCTCGATAGAAGAATGCTCTAGAGTTAGTCACGTTTAATGATGATGTACCCATATATCTCACCTGTATGCCATACCAGTGTCTCCATACTTCTTGGTTAAGAGGACAACCAACCTATATGACATATAGTGACCTATGCTCGATAGGTGCTGTCGTCCTAATTAACAGCCTATCATTTGGTCGTGAACAAATTTAAAGACTAATCGATAAATCCTCTTTTTATCGAAACTAAATAGTTCGAAGGACTTCATCACAACAATGGAGTTCATTAGAAGATGTAAATTTGTGATGAAAAAGATGCCAAAAAATTTTTATTAATTAATAAATCAATAATAATATCTCAACCATCAACAGGCTGATGATTGGTTTTGGGATACAATTTCCAACATACATATCATATAGTTTATTTCATTAAGCACTTAAATAGTTTAATCTTAATAAGTTTTAATTTAAATTTTTAAATATCCAGTTCATGCCCTCTCTTGAGTAGCCATCCTTGGGCAACACTATCCTATCATTATCAAACACAGACCAACTATCTCTATTTTGACCTAAGAAGATGACATCCAAAGTCAGTCCATGGACTATACCCAAAATGAAGACTCTAGTCCTGAATCAAACCTACCTGGCCTAGAAACCTACAACCCAAGCCTTGAAATCAACAAAATTAAAGGATAGGCTAGTTCTTCAAAATAGTATGGCCTAAATTCATAAAGACCATACTGGTCTAGGCCTTCCATGCTAGACTTGGGCTTTGAAGAAAAGACTTTAACCCAAAATTATTATTCAGCCACAACAATCTATGAATGGAATATAGATGGCTTGTCTTAATACAATATTCTAAATGTCTTCCAAGAAATGACTATGGTAGCCACGGCCTATAAGATCAAAGGTAGAGTCTAAGACCATGCCATAACCCAAGCCATATTTGCCGAATTTACTGGCTAGCTTAAAGGTTGGTGGGATTTCTATCTCACCAATGATGAAAAAACCCAAATCCTTACTGCACTCAAAAGGACTATGGATGGCCAAATTATCAAAGATGATGAGGGTTAGGAAATACAGGATGCAGTTCCTACCTTAGTCTTCGTAATTGCCAAATATTTTGTAGGTGACCCTTCAAAATTTAGGGGCAGGACCTCAAAAATCTTGACAAATCTGAAATATAAAAATCTTCAAGATTTCAAATGGTATAAGGAATACATTTTCCTTACTAGAGTCCATAGGTAAGTGTAAGGTTGGTGGGAGTCCCCTCGTTGCTTATCTTAGATACCAATTATCTTGGTCAGGTTGGCTAACGGAACCAATTAAATAATCTTTCTTTGGGATACAGTCCTTGAACCACTTGCCTTAGACACCAGTCAAACTGACTAACCTAATTTGATCCAACTTTTAGGATTTCTTATCTTATTGAGCTCGAGTTCCTAGGGCCAATGCCTAATTGATTTTAATTAATGGCTTAGGTCAATGTAAGATGCTGGTTGGTTGCTTGTGGACCATGGAAGAGTGATCAAATCTCCATCTTATCTTGTTTAATTGGGTGTTGCTCTTAAATTGATTTAAAGATGAATATGCATAATCATTTCCAGACAAGGAGTTCTATGCAACTAAATTAGATGCATGAAACTAATTGAAATTAAGAGCTTACCTTATCTCCAGTGATCACCAAAAAGAAAGTAAAAAATAAAACTAATATGATGGATTCTTTAAGTAATTAGGATTTCTACTCTTACCATGAAGCTTTTAATTAGGTTTAAGTGGATATTTTTTTAATTAATTTAAAAATAAAATGAATAATAATAAAAAAGGTCTAGGGTTAGGATTCATCTTATCAAGCAAAATTGGAAGCTATCTTCCTTCTCCTATTTTTTTTGCTTTTTCTTTTTTTTGCAAAAAAAAAAGTTAGTAAGCTATATTTATAGAAAAATTAAAGAAATTAAAAATTTATTAACAATTAATTTACAAAAAAAAATTAAAAAAATTTTAACACTTATGCCTTTCCTGGCAATGGCACTAAAAATTTGATAAGAGCATGATATTATCGTTAGGACATCATGTTTATCAGTTTAATTTTGACTTTTAAAATAATTATACATAGAAAGTAATGAGTTGGTTTGAATCTGTAGGAAAAGCAGTATTTTAATTTTGAAATATTTGATTTTTATAAAAAAAAGAAAAAATTTAAAATAGAATTAAAGTTGAAAAATAGAATTTAAAATTATAATAAAAATAAATAGTAAAAATTAAAATAGCATGAAAATAAATTTTGGTACTAAGATCTGCTACCTAGATCTTAGCATCTACTTGCAATAAAAATAAAGAGCAGAAATTAAATTCACAATAAAAATAAAGAGCTAAAATTTAAATAGCTGAAAAATATTTGCATTAATTAAAGGCTCAAAATTTAAATACATAAAATTTAAAAAGAACAGAAAAAAATAAAAGTTAAAAGTAGGCGTGGAGATGGCATAGAAGTCCAGCTCTTCCTCTTGGCACCGTTTATCTCAAAGCAATCATGAATCTAAACATGGCTCTATCCTATACCATCACCTTTCTTTGATTGAAGATAACTTTTCTTGAAGGCTTGGGATCTTATTTATAGGTATTGGAGAGGAGAGATAATTTTCATCAACCGATATGGGACCAAAATAGTGTGTAGAATTGTGTATATGGAGGAATCCGAGGGAAAATTGGATTAAAACACTACATGATTGAGTTCTATTGAGTTCTGCATCTTCTAGCCATCAGACGGGAATCGATCGACTAAAAAATCACCAAAAACCAGCATATATCAGCCCAAGTCAAGTCAGAATGTGTTATAGTCATTCGATTGCTTTGATCAGGAGGTTTTTCGACCGTTGGATCGTGAACTGGGTGCTTGAATTATCGTCGGAGTCGTCGTCAGTTGTTGGATCAATGTTAGGAGTTTCCAGGACCGTCCGATCGTGATTTGATGCGATTTGGCTTCGAATCAGAATAGGAAAATGCCACGATCATTTGATCTTCACCGAGAACTACCAGGACCACACAATCGCATGTTTACTATACCTGTAGACCCTATAGACCAGGCTTGCCATGGACTGTGATGAATCAACACCTACCTTGGTCCACTAAAATAACCAAAATACCCTGTAGACCCCATAAGAATTTTCGTGCACCCTTTAAGGGTCCATGCGTTCCATGCTGGCATGCGATCTACCATAGACCATGTGGTTCCTGACATCAGGGTGACATCATCCTGGAGGGGGAACGAGCTAGACTGCTTTCGGCCATAGGCTGGGCTTGCAAGCTGGCTTCTCTGTTGGGCCGGCTAATTGGCACACTGGCTGGACTGTGATGCACTGACTGAGCCGGGTATGACAACTTGGCTGAGCGCACCAGCTAAGCCAAGTTTATTTTTTTAATATTTTTTTTTAAAAATTCATATCGCATCCGTTTGAACTCCGATTGGCTCTAAATTTATTTCATTATGATCAGAAAAATGAGTTCTATTTATTGATGATCATATTTCTTGAAAATAATAAATAAAAATATTAATTTTTAAAAATAAAAATAAATAAATTAATAAATTAATATTTTTATTGGTTTTTTTATAGTAATTATCAATCTATTACAAAATTCGGATGTAGATACTTCAGATAATGAATCAGAGTTTGACTCAACTTAGGCAACAAATTTATTTGAAGAAAATATCTGCATCATCACCAAAGAACAAAATTTATTATTAGATTTCATAGATAAAGTTGAAGACATAGAACTCAAAAAATAATACCTACTAAAATTAAAAGATTCTCTAACCGAACAAAACAAAGAAAAGAAAGTTCAAACTTTTACTTTAAGTAATATACTTAAAAGATTTGAAACTCCTCCAAAAAAAGAAGATAACCTTACATGACCTCCATAAAGAAGTAAATAAACTTAAAAAAGAAATTACCTAAATAAAATCCCAAATTGAGAACATCAAAGGAAAACAATAAATTCAAGAAACCAAAGATGTTCAAACTTCCAATTTCATAAAGGCAATATCTCAACTAATAATCCAAAAATGGAATGTTGAAATTACTCTACTGATAGATGATTTTAGATGAGACACCATAGCTTTAATTGATTCTGAAGTATATTCAAATTGTATCTATGACCGATTCCAACCAAATTTTTTGAAAAAATCAAAGAAAAGTTGAGTACAACTAGTGGTTCAAGTCTCAAAATTAAATACAAATTAACAAGTGCATTAGTTTGTAATAACAATATCTATATAAAAACTCTTTTTATTCTTGCCAAAGATTTAAATCAATTAGTAATCTTAGGAACACCCTTCTTAAATATGATCAAACGATTTTATGTAGATGAAGAAAGGATTAAAGAAAAATTCCTAGGATAAGATTGAGTCTTTCAATTCATAAATCCACCTTTCTATAAAACTCTCCAATTATTAAAAGATAATACTATAAATCAAATACAAAGAAAACAAAAATAAATAGAATATCTAAAAGAAGAAGTTCTTTTCAAAAGAATTAAAGAGCAACTTTAGGATCCAAACATAAAAGGTAAAATTCAAAACCTACAAAACAAACTAATCAAAGAAAATTGCAGTGATCTCCCAAATGACTCACTATGCTCTGCAAAAGGCAAAAGACTCCTTTAGATTTGAAGAGTAATGAAGTCCGTTAGATTTCTATAAGAAGGCTCTTCGGTAGAACCCAGGGGCATCGATCTCTTACCAAGAAATCTCCTTGTATCCCATTCTCTAAAGACCTTATAACAAAACCCCTCTTTTTTCTTATACCAAAAACCTCTTACCCTTCATCTCAAAAAACCTTGTAGCTTCAATCTTGTAGACACAAGCTTCAACCCTCAAAAATCAAAAGAAGGGTTAAGTTGTTTCCATCTCAAATGTTTCGATAAAGTTTTCTTTTATCAAATTATTGTGTTAACATTCTCTCTATTTCTTTTCTTCAAATTATAGTAGCCAGTTATGTGACTACTGATTTCAAGTCCCCAAACTTGTAAGCAAATGTTTTAAATTCCAAATACTATTTATGCTTCCCTGTAGATATTTTCAATTATATCTTGCTGCTTATACCCTTTCAAAGGTAAATCATGGTTGGTATATCACATATAGCCATATCGTCGTAAGCCTATTAAAATATCCTGACTAGCACTTGTAGAAGCTTGCTTCTAAGATAGGAATTTGATCGGGAGAACCTTTAGGATTGTTGGCTATTAGTACCAACGCACCCAAACACTTTTTTTACTTTTCTTTTATGCAAGTTTTAGTTTTTTTTTTCTTTTGATCTTTATCAAAATCTTAGTAGGCACTAGCTATTGATAGTTATGATTGAAGATGAATATGCTGCAAATACATTCGGACAAGTGATAGAAAGAATTTTTTTCTCAAAATTGGCACTTGTTACCAAAAAAATCCTAAAAAAATTTAGAATTTTTATGAATTTATTTTACTAGATACAAAATCTATGTTTATAAAATGTTACAAGGATAAAGCTAACCAGAGTCTGAGTACACATTGTTCAGTTCAAATCCTTTCAATCCTTGCTCCCACTTCTTGGGGAGATAATCCTTTAATTTTTTTAGAAAATTTACTAAGACATATAGTCCTCAATATTTCAATTACTTGGATTACATTTTTGAGTGGTATAATTGCTTCCTATACCAAAATCTTTAGCGCAAATATTCCTAATTCTTTTATTTTAAAAAAGAAAATAATTTCTATTTTTCTTATTGGTTCAATACTTGGTAGGATTACTATGGTCTCATTCTAGAAATTCTTCCACCTGCAGCCCTTGAAGGCTTCAACCTATTCAAAGAAACGCCATCCTCCCTTCTCGCAACCAAAAATTTTCTATCCTTCTTGAATTCTATTCCAAATTCTCTCTATCTTGGATTATATCTTGGAAATATGTATTCATTCAAAATCGTCCTCTACCCAATACTTTAAGCAAAAAATTTAAAGTTTAATAGTGGGTAGAGTTCGATTCTAAGCAAGCCACAAATAAAAGGTTATTGAATGGCTTGCCCAATACTCATTGCTAGCACCTCCTATAATTGATTCTTCTATACCAAGATTCTTGTAGCATGAGACCAAGACAAGTGCAAGGCTAGCTGGAGCTTAATCCAAAACTGAGTATAAAAGACTCTTATTAGAGTCCCTCTCTAAACTTGAAGAAGAAGAAGAAAAGAAAAAAGACTATGCTTTATCTTCTTCTGATCCTCTCATCTGTAGGATTTGGTATGGTACTCTCAAGTTTTGTAGGGGCCATAGGAGGAGCCAAGGTGTTGGCTCTAGGAATTTAGGACATGTATAAGTCCTAGGGCTAGAAAAAGAGTTGTCCAAGGAGAAGGCAGTATGTAGCCTTGTATGAGCTCGAGGTTCAGATATGAGGACCTTGAGGGGATTTGATAGATGCTCCAGACACCTGAGACACAAGATGGAGCAAATGACCAAAATTAGGAGAAGAATCAGTAAAGACAAGGGGCTGACATACAGGTGGGTTGGCTCGGATACGCAGTCAAGCCAGTTCGGACTGAGATCGAGCCGACTCGGGATGCAATTGGATCGGCTGTCTCAAGCAGACCGAATATAGGGTTCGGAGGAGACGCAGTCAAGGTAGCTCGACTCCTGACAGAGCTGCCTCGATGGTGGCGAATAGAACTGGATGAAGTTTTTTGTTTGGATCTTAAGGCCTGGTCCAATAAGGTCTTAAGGTGGCTAACTCATGTATGGGTCGGATTTAGATCCAAAAAATAAGAGTATGGGAGATATGGGTGTACATGGGCTCGATAAGTGCTTTCATGTATTAGATTAGTCTAGAAAATTTTTTTAGTTAGAGTTTAGATTTATTAGGGTTCATATGGTATAGCAGAAATCTTAAAGTATATAAACCCAAGTATTGTAATTTTTATAAGAGAGTGGAATCAATATATAACTTTTCTTTCTAATTCTCTTCTCTCTAGTTTCAATGCTAAGCCCTAGGTGCCATCATCAACTATTTTGCTTTTCTTCATATTTTTGGATTAACACTCGGGTTCGCACAAGAGATCGAATTTACGACTGTAGTTTCAAGTAGCCGTAGGCATAATAATTGGTATCCAATCATTATCGATTGTTCCAACACTTGGTATCAGAGCCTGATTCAGCGTGAAGGAGGAAGAAGATCAAGCTTCAGCAGCAAATAACAGTGAGGTTCAGATCTAAGATTTTCTCAAGGCTTCGTGAAGAAGGAAGAGATCAAATGGCTGCTGTCCACCATCCCTAGTCAAGGTAATTTTCAAATCTACCTGTTGGCTATTTTTGATTTAGTTTGATCATGAAGAACAGTCGGTTGAAGGTAGGATTTAAGAAGTTTGATAGAAAGGATAGTTTTATGATGTGGAAGGTTAGGATGGAGGATCTACTAATTTAGATGAGGCTAGATTTGGCTTCGAAGGATAGACCGAAGAAAATGACAGACAAGAAATAAAAGTCCTTGGAGAAAAGGCTTGTGCCATGATTAGGGCTTATCTGGTAGATGAGGTGCTATATGGCATGTTAGAGGAGAAGACATCTAAGGGTTTATGGTCAAGGTTACAATAGTTGTATATGAAAAAGAATATGTGCTACAAGTTGGTGTTGAAGAAGCAACTGTATAGCCTTCGAATGCAGAGGGCGAGGATGCTGCAGGACATTCAGTGATTCGATCAAATGAGCATGGACTTGCTCAACATTGAGATAAAGCTCAAAGAGGAGGACAAGAGTTTATTATTACTATATTCACTACCCAGGAGCTTCGATCCCTTGGTAATTATATTATTGTATGGTAATGAGACACTGGTGTATGAGGAGATCATATCAGTGCTAAGGTCCAACAAGCAGCGGAAATAGATGATGAAGAGGGAGGTCATCCAGGAAGGTTTCGTAGTATCAGAGAGGCCCAGGCAAGGGAAGAAGAAGGGTCAGCAAAGGGATAGCAAGGGATCCAAGAAGTACTTCAAGTATGGTGATACATAACACTTTAAGCTTGAATATCCACTTTGGAAGAAGTGCAAGGGAGGAGAAAAATCAGATTATATCATTTCAGTTGCTGAAAGTGAAGAATCGAATGAGCTCTTGATAGTTTCGGAGAATCCTATGGGGTGCAGTATATCTGAGATAGTTTCGAAGGGATACATAGAGTGCGGAGGGTCTGGAGGAATAGCGACTGTGTTCAAGGTGCAACAGCAGGCTCAGTAGTGCAGCGTTGGATGGTTAGCCTCGAGGGACTCGATTATAGAGTTGGCTTCTGCAGCATGAGAAGGACTTCAGTTTCAGGTGAAGCACCGAATAGAGGTGGCTTTATAAGTGGAGAAACTTTTGACACAAGTTCAGAACAGAGGAGTGCAGGAGGATCAATATCTTAGCACCAATACCGGAGATGCACCATTCCAGATGGAGCAATACATGCGGAAGGATAGGCATAGTTCTAAGAAAATCGTGTCAAGGTATGCAGTGGGTGCCAGCATAGGATTGCTGCAGATTCTCTATGAAAGTTCAGGATAAATAATACGACTGCCAAGCAGAAGGATGTCTACAACTTCAAGGATGGCACATAGGTGCAAGCCAAGGTCTTTAGCGGTGGAGGTGGTCATCCTAAAGGCCTCAAAAGGAGTTCAGTAGCTGAAGAAAGATGGCAGTGGCAAGGTGTGCACAAGTGGTTATCAGTGAAGAAAATTGAGCAGGGTTTTTAGCATGCATTTTTTAAATATTTTTGAAATTAAAGCAGCAAAAAATAAAATTAATTAAATATTAATCTACTACATGCATTGATCTAATCAATTTAAACCCTACTCAGGATCTAGACATGCTAATATGTAATTTAAAATTTAAATGTGATCGATCAGTAAATCGAATCTGCTGATCGATGCGAGTTCAAAACTTAATACCTATGTGCGGATAGCTGATCACCGTAATCTGAATCTATTAGATAATACTCTGGTGTCACACCATAGCTGCACATATATTCGATCTCTATGGTTGGTCCACATGGAGCTCCTAGTCCCGATCAGCCCCACTGGAGTGCTAGCTCCTTGCCGGGGCCTTCAATGGCTGATCGATCGATCCAATTGATCATCTTCTTTCTAATCTCCAAGATACTCTAGAAAATCAAAACATGTGCTTTGGAGGATGATGAAGTGGTGTTTTAAATTTGGTGGCGATCCGATGCTCACAACACTCGATCTCTCCACCTGAACCTAGATTCCCAAGTCTTGGGTTTCACTCAACCCAAATACCCTGATGCACTAAAAATTCTCTCACACCCTCTCTGTGTGGAGTTTTTTCATGAAATAAATTTTCATGGAAAGATTACTTTTGAGTCTATAAACCTTATTTAGATCATATCTAAAAATTGAGTGTCCTTATATACAAAAATCAGAAGAGAATAGAGGCATGAAGGAAAAATAAAGTGCTGTAGGACTTTGCTCACCTTCACTCTAGGATTTTTTTTCGCACAAAACCAATGCCCAATTGCTTTCAAATTTTTGCCATGAAAAGATAACCCAAGCACAAAAATTCTCATAATTTGTTGCATGAAAAATCAGAGAAAATTCCATGTGGAGTGGATAGGTTAAGATTGGTTGATCTAGTTTCAACCAACTTCAAGTATTTGAATTCAAATGGGATCTTATCCTTTTCCAATGCCTCATCCAAGAGGGTGACGAGCAGAAGGACTCTCCTTCTACTCGCCCTCTATTATAAATTACCAAAAAAATATGCGACAAAAAATTTAGACTAAAGCCACTTAGAATAGTATCGAATACCCATATTTCATTTGTGATTATCAAACTCATTGATTCCTAGAGCTTTAGTAAAGGGGTCGGCCACATTCTCCTTTCCATTGATCTTTTGAAGCTTGATGTCACCTCGCTCCACGATTTCTTGTACAAGATGGTAGCGATGTAGAATATGTTTAGTGTGCTAATGTGCCTTTGGCTCATTCACTTGAGCTATGGCTTCAGTGCTGTCATAGTATAGCAGAACTAGACCATCCAAGGAGGATGCCACTCTCAGCTCATCGATGAACTTTCACAGTTATACAGCTTCCTTCGCAGCATCAGATGTCGTGACATACTCCGTCTTGCATACAAAATCGGCTATAGTGTGCTACTTGGAATTCTTTCAGTAGACTGCTCCACCATTTAGGGTAAACACAAAATCTGACACACTTTTGCTATCATCATGATCCGACTGAAAACTAGAATCAGTGTATCCCATAAGTTTCAAGTCAGTATCTCCATAGATGAGTCACTGATTCTTGGTATTTCTCAAATACTTCAAGATTATCTTCACAACCTTCCAATGATTCTTACCTGAATCAGACTGGTATTTGCTCACTACCCCTAATGAGTATGCCATGTCTGGTCTCATATACATCATGGCGTACATAATAGAATCCACTACCGAAGCATATGGTATTCTACTCATACACTCTCTCTCTTGAGGAGTTATCGGATAATCCCTTTTTAAGAGCGAAATTCCATGGCCTATCGGGAGATAGCCCTTCTTAAAATTCTCCATGCTGAACCTCTTCAACACGGTATCAATGTACGTAGATTGGGATAATCCTAGCAATTTTTTAGATCTATCCCTATAGATCTTCATCCCAAGGATGTATGAAGCTTCTCCCAAGTCCTTCATGAAGAATTGAGATGATAGCCAAACCTTAATTTCCTATAATGTAGGGATGTCATTTTTGATTAAGAGAATATCATCAACATACAGTACAAGAAATACAACAACAGAACCATTGGCCCATTTATACATGCAAGATTCTTCTCCATTCTTAATGAAGCCATACATTTTGATTATTTTATCAAAATGCATGTTCCAACTCCGCGATGCCTGCTTCAATCTATAGATGGATCTTTGAATCCTGCACATCTTAGACTCGTTTGTAGATGTGAAACCCTCAAGCTGTATCATATACACCTCTTCATCCAGCTTTCCATTTAGGACAGCTGTTTTCACATCCATTTGCCAGATCTTATAGTCTAGGTATGCTGCTATCGTAAGCATAATCTGAATAGATTTGAGCATTGCCACTGAGGAAAACATCTCGTCATAGTCAATATCATAATGCTGACAATATTCCTTGGCAATTAGATGGGCTTTATAGATCTCCATCTTTCCATCTAGGTCCCGATTTCTTCTGAAAATCCACTTACACCCAATGGATTTTATCCCTTCAGGTGGATCAACTAGTGTCCATACATTGTTGACCTTCATGGACTCCATTTCGGACTTCATGACTTCTAACCATTTATCAGAGTCGGACCTCTGCATGGCATCCATGTAGGTTATTGGATCCTCATCATTCTCATTGAGTTCGATAGGATCACCATTCTGGACCAAGAAATCGGTTGATGCGATACTCTATCGGATTTTCTTGCTGCCATTTCAATAGGCTCTGAATTTAATCTTATCAAATCTAGTTCTGCAGGTTCACTAGAATGTGTCGATTTTTCCACCTATCGAACTTCATTAAGTTCAACATTAGAGGCAGCTGTTCCTTCACTAAGAAACTTCTTTTCTAAAAAGACTGCTCTATTGCTGACGAATATCTTTTATTCTTCAGCAAGGTAGAAGTAATAACTCTTAGTTTCCTTGGGATACCCTATAAGCAGGCATTTATCAGACCTAGGTCCAAGCTTTTCTGATTGCAAATGTTTAACATAAGCCGGACATCTCCAAACCTTAAAGTGAGAGAGTGTCAACTTACGTCCAGTCCATATCTTATATGGAGTCTTTGCAATAGACTTGCTCAAAACATTATTCAAAATAAAATAAGCAGTTTCTAGTGCATAGCTCCAAAATAAAATCGACAGACTTGTAAACCCCATCATGGATCGAACCATGTCCAATAGGGTTCGATTTCTCCTTTCAGATATACCATTATGTTGTGGTATTTCAGGAGAGGTCCATTGTGAGAGAATCCCATTCTCTTTTAGATATGTCAAAAATTTGTTGGAAAGATATTCACTTCCTCGATCAGATCGAAGAATTTTAATACTCTTTCTAAGTTATTTTTTATCTTATTTCGATGTCATTTGAACATTTCAAATGAATCGGATTTACTCTTCATAAGTTAGACGTATCCATACCTAGATAGGTCGTCAGTAAATATAATGAAGTAGTAAAACCCACCTCTAGTACATGTATTCATAGGTCCACATACATCAGTATGTACTAGACCTAGAAGCTCAATGGCTCGCTCATCCTTTTTAGTAAAAGGTGATTTGAGCATCTTACCAAGAAGATGGGACTCACAGGTATTCAATGATTCATAATCATCAATGTCAAGGATACGCTCCTTGACTAACTTGTTAATCCTATTTTTATTTATATGACCGAGCCTATAGTGCCAAAGATAAGCATTAGTGACATTATTTAGTTTTGGTCATTTATTCGATGTATACATTACACTAATAGGCTGTGATAAAATATAAATTTCATTTCTTAATTGTCCTTGCATTATTGTGACATCATTCATAATGATATCGCAATAATATCCCTTTATTGATAAACTATAACTATCTTGGACCAAAAGCCCAACGGATATTATGTTTATCATAAAAGATGGACAATAGTGATAGCCACTTAAAATGATACTATTATTTTTAAAAAATAGTTCAAGAGTTCCCAATGCTAGGATTGGAACTTGACTTCCATCCCCAACATTAAGAAATCTATCACCATTCTCAAATTTTCTATCAATTTGAAGTCCATGTAATGAATTGCATATATGAATCAAACTCTCGATATCTAATACCTAAGTAGATGTATCACATATGGAGAAATTGCAAGATGTTATCATATAACAGCCTTGACTAACAACCACTTGCTGATTTCTACTATTCAGCCTATTTGGGTCAAGAGGACCATTCTTCTCTAGGTCTGCCTGATTAGGGTCAACACTAGACTCCTTGTTCTTAGGTCCTAAACACTTGCCACTATCCAACAGTGAATGGAGTGAACTAACTCTACCCATTCTAATTATCTGAAAGAAAAATATGAAAACTTATTAGTACTTGAATTAATTAATCATAAAGACTTGGACTTTAGTCTAAAGGTTCTTCCACTATTTTTAATGAATTAGTAGCCTTTATCTCCAATTCGAGGAATTACACTAACTCCTTAGCAGGTATTAGAATCCACATAGACTACATACAGATCTGAGGAAAGCTATGGCTAACCCATGTGCATCTACAGGTAGGTTCACAATCAATTATTTCTTCAAATAATTTTCAGTAATTAAGTTTTATCCTAGATGCCAAATCAGTAGGCTATAGCCTCCACTGAAAAGGTCTGGTTAGGTCCAACCATTAACATGATTGACTTTGGTACATCAAACCAATGATAACCAGGCCCGAGGAAAGCTCTGGCTAATCTAATCATCATTAAGAGAGTGCAACCTAATCATCATATGATGGATGGCAATTCCAATATCCAGATGAACACCAGGTCTAAGGCACCTCCAATGTCTCCCTAGAAGATTGGACTCATTACTATTCACCTTAATGGGAGGCTATGACTCAGTTATCCCTATAACTTAATAATTTTAAGGACCTAATAATTTAGAAGATTTAGGTTACCTGTAATTTATATAGAAGGACACGGACCAATTTCTTCCATTAACTTCACCAAGTCAAACTCTCCCACTAACTTCAACCAGTCAATAGGTCAGGACTAGGATCAATTTAAGTCCATGGGTGTTAGATATATGTGCCCTAGAAGCCAGAATTGGCTGACACTTGTAATACACTTCTAGGGGCAAAATTGTAATTTTGACTATAATTAATGAAATGGGTTATTTTCTATCACACATGTGTATTTAGTATCTGTGATACATCCTTTGAGTTAATGGTAATGATAATTCATATTTTCAAGAGTTGAAAATTTAAGACATGAATAATCATTATTAACTCATAAACAGCTCCCGACCATAGGATCATCACGAGGATGGTGATTGATCCGAAAGGTTGGTGTACGATCGCTTTTCTTTAGTAGATGAGTCTTGAGTCTATGGTGTGGAGACACCGGAGCGAGAGTACAAGTACTCGTTAGAGAACGAGGGCACTGAGCGTGACCACCTCGAGTAGTCATTAGGGAGTCTACCTTCTCGTCAATGACTGACTCGATGCTGCAGTAGTGTGTCTGGTTCTTTGACCTGAGATGCATCGGACAGTTCACCTTGAGGGTGTTATAGTTTGACTACACCATTACTCGGTCTCCTAGCCATATGGAACCCTGAGGTGTATGTTGGCTATAGCATGTTCATTGTAGGAACTGGATTGCATCAAGATGGGATCTATCTACCTCGGTGGTAGAGGAGTAGCCCTATGATGATCATGAGAATCAAGTCTAGAAATCCATGGCCATGGTAGAGTGAAATAATAGAAAGAGTTTCTATTTAGATTTTCACATTGGACTCGAATCGAATGATTACATCATATGACAGAGACTAGGGTTTGACGAGTTCACCTTAACCCTAATCTGATCGGGGCTCAAGATAGAAGAACTGAATCACACAGGTAGCTGCACCAAGAGGTTCGCATTCAGCTCTGATGGGTTGCCACCATATACTGCTAGGTGTCACTGGTGGATTTTGGGAGCAATTAGAATGATTTAGATGATCGATCATTCTAGCTGTTCGAATCAGAAGAGTTCTGATCCATCGAAAGGAGTTTCGATGATGTCTATGATAGAGATCATGACATATCCCATTACCATACAGAACTGAACCTAACTGGGTCACACAAACAAGGGTTTGAATCTGGTGATCATCAATTGAACTGATCTAGTTCAATTGATCTGAATGAGATTCAATTAGGTTCAAGGAAATCGTGCTAGCACTCGATTGAACCTAACGTTCTTCTTTTACTATCATAAATAAGTTGTCCTGACTGAGCCAAAGGAGTTTGTGCTCAATCAGAGGCCTTCATATGGTCTGACTGGAGGTTGTCCAAGTCAGAATAGGTTGTCTTATTTGTAAGACATTACCTGCCATTTTTGGTCACCTGCCATTTTTTGTTCTTTGACTTTGGTCAAAAGTCTACCTTTGACTGGTCAAACGTTGACCATTGACCCTTTGACTTTTGACCACATGTCATGCACCTATTGGAGAGCTGGTGGGGGCTTGTCCCCCTGCCAGAACCTGGCAAGGAGAAGGGCGCACGCCAAGGGTGGCGTGAGCCCAAGTAGGAGGCGCCTAGGAGTCCTTGTTGGACAAGGAACTCCACCTCCCTTTTGGATTCCAATCAGAGTTCTACTAAGAATCCAGTTTGACTGGTCTTAGGCGCCCTCTAAGGAGGAATCCAGGGGTCTCTATTCCAACCAATCAGATTTAGATCTGATTTCACAAAGGGTTGTGATTGGTTGAGAGGAAGAGGAGTTGGATCACAAGAGGTCTATAAATAAGACCCTGCGCCCAACCCTAATTCCAATGCTATTAGATACGCCCCAAGGCTGCCTCTCCCCTCCTTCTCCACGCCATAGTCTCTTCTCCCCTTGCTCTCCACGTCCAAAAGTGTTTTGGATTTAGTTTGGTGCGATTCAGATCAAGGAAAGGCGATCAAAAGCAAGAAGGCTGCGCTGCTGCAAAAGGACGACTGCAGATCTTCAAAAGAGTTTTGAAGATCCTCCAGATCAGATCCAGATCTAATTTTTGGAGGTGTGATAGAGAAGAAGAGGATCTCCAGATCCAACCCGAGTGGATACCGGTAGAGGCCAGGCGCTTGCGTGGCTAAGATCCAGAACCTTCCGCTGCAATCAGGATCATCTACAGGGTAATAGGATTACCCAAATCAGGTAAATTGAATTTGATTTAATTTATCTTCTTTTATTTTATTTATTAAAATAATAAGAATCAGATCTGAAATATATCAAGATCTGATTAAGGTCAAGAGAAAATTTTTGAAATATATATCTTGATCTAATCAGATCTGGACGAACCTGGACCGGGAAATCAGGATTTCCCTTCAATGGGCACCTAATTCAGTCTAACTAATTGAAATTAGTCAAACCGATTTCTAGTGACATGGGTTAGTTCGAATCACCAAGTGATCTAATCAAATCTCAATCGACCATGTCGGCCAGGTAAGTGAGATCAGTGGAAGGGATATGCCATTAACTCATCAAAGATCGAATCAGTACGAGTAGCTCCTAATTAAAAACCACTGATCTAGACTATCAAACTTATCTTAGACACCAATCGGTTAATTAGGTTTAATCTAATCAACCTAGTAATTTTGGGCTTAACTGCATAGCCATGAATCAAGTCCATCTTAGTTTAGTTAAAGACATAGACTTGTCCAACTACAATTATTGGAGTTGATTCTAGAGTATCCTTGATCTAATCTAATTCAATACTTGGTTAGATTTGATCAATTACTCTAGATTAATCCATTATTTAACTAACCTTAGGTCTAACCTAATTAATGGACCTAATTTATCTAATCCTTTAACCCACAGTCTTATGATTTTGTCTTAGGATCTTAATTCACAATTCTAGACCCTATGAACAATATTTAATTCTTTTAATTAAGTTTTTGGGCTGATGGATCAGGGTTCAACATTTTAAAAATAATTTTTAAATTTTGAAAGGTTTTTATTTTCTATTTTCTAAATGGGTCTACTCATTTCAGAAATAGATCGGCTCATTTCTCAAACAGCAATCTATTGCTAGTTTTAAACAAAAAATAAAACATAATAAAAATTAAACTTTGAATCAATCTTTTAGATTTAATCTAAAATACATTCATATTTAATTTTTTAATTAAAATAATTTTAATCATTAAAATTTTTTCACTATTCATCTTAATGAATGAGTTCATGGTGGCACCCCTACTGCTATAAGGGATCCCCACTAAATGGGAGGACATGGCCTTTAAACCATACTTGTCCCTTATGATCGGATGGCTTGATGGCTCATCATTCTTAATTACTAAATTATCTAGATTAAGCATATCAAATATACTAACATTTAATTTCTAATTATATATTAAACATGTCAAGCAATCTTGTTGCCTCGATCTCTCCACCCGAACCTAGATTCCCAAGTCTTAGGTTTCACTCGGCCCAAAAACCCTGATGCACTAAAAACCCACTCACGCCCTCTCTGTATGGAGTTTTTTTATGAAATAAGTTTTTATAGAAATATGACTTTTGAATCTATAAATCCTATTTAGATCATGTCTAAAAATTAGGTGTCTTTAGATATGAAAATTAGAAGAGAATAGAGGCAGGAAGGAAAAATAAAGTGTTGTAGGACTCTGCTCACCTTCACTCCAGGATTTTTTTTTTCCAAAACCAATGTCCAATTACTTTCAAATTTTTTCTATGAAAAGAAAACTCCTTAGTATTCATGCACAAAAAATTTCATAATTTATTGCATGAAAAATCAGTGAAAATTTCATGTGGAGTGGATAGGTTAAGATTGGTTGAACTAGTTTCAACCAACTTCAAGTATTTGAATTCAAATGGGGTCTTATCCTTTTCCAACACCTCATACAAGAGAGTGGTGAGTAGAAGAACTCTCCTTCTGGTCGCCCTCTATCAGAAATTGCCAAAAAAAATGTGCGACAAAAATTTTAGGTTGGTGTGGAGAATAGATAAGGAAAAGATTAGGTTTTTCAAATTTCAAACCAACCAAGTTGAATTCAAAATTCAACTTAGTTTGAACTGGTCCAACCCTTAGACCAAGTTAAAGGTAGAAGAGAGGAAGGGCGCACATTCATTTCTGCATGAGAAATATCATGCAAAAATTAGAGGAGGGCATCCATCAAGGTGGAAAAGTCAAATATGGTGGGCACTAGGAAGAATTTAAATTCAAATCTCTTTTGACTTGGTCCTAATTGGTTTCAACCAAACCAATTAATTTAAATCAATTAGACTAGGTTTAACCCAACCAAATTAGATTTAATTTAAATCAATAAAATTTTAATTAAATTAAAAATTAATTAGATCCAGATCATGATCAAATCAGGATCAAATCTTTCTTAGCGATTAGGTCATGTCATGACCTAATCGGATCAAATCCAATCGAATCAAATTCAATTGGACTTGATCAAATCCTCATCACTCAATTAAATTGAGCTAATCAGCAATTGAATTGCTAATTAATCCTCTAAAAATATTAAAGTCTCAATTGGATGGGTTACTGGGCATCAGAGTCCCATCAACATGAAACTCTTGAAGGGTCCCAATCCAATAGGACTCTTGAACTCAGTATCCTAAACAAATGGATCTTGAGATCATAGAGTCTCAGACTAGTAAGATTCTTGATCAGAGAGTCCTAGATAAGTAGGACTCAGAGTTTCAGTCTGCTAGGACTTGATTAGAGAGTCCTAGTCTAGTGGGACTCTCGACCACAAAGTCTCAGGTCATCAGGACTCCCGTTTAGAGAGTCCTGAACACAAAGGACTCAGAGTCCCACTCGAGAGTCCTTAATATGAAGGACTCAAAGTCCCAATCGAGTAGGACTCTTGGTCATAGAGTCCTAGTCCAATGGGACTCTTGACCATAATATCCTAGGTCATCGAGACTCAATATCGCCATCAGATCAGGTAAAAACTCATATTGTGTGTGATCCCATAGGTTCGAATCCTTAGCCGGTAGCATAGGAATCAATTTTCTGTACCAATCGATGTGACCATCTAGTAATGGTACCCGACATCCGGATAGATCGAAAAGTCGTAATGCAATAATGATGAACCTATGGCATATGGTTACCGTATAATTCATCTTCTTGACCTCGATGCTCAAAGGACGATCTAGGATTTACTATCAACCCTAAAATTCATCCATAGTATATTTCAAAACTCAGTGTCCATCACATGGACAACCCCGACCGAGGGTTTGCTAAATTGAAATATAATGATGCACTTGCTCCAATATTTGGAGAGGTCAGTCCCATCTTAACTCATACACCGACAAGCCAAGTACTTGACTGCACCCAGTAGCCTTCCGTCATTGAATTAAAAATTTAGGTAGTCCGATACCTAAGTGCAGTGAGTTGCTTGCAGGTCACCATGGTGATCTTAGGTCTAAGGGACACTCATACCCATATCCTTTACGAGCAACTCTTGATAGTAGAGAACTCCGCAGTTGGATCACGTTCAGTAAAATGTATCCCTACACTTCACCTGCATGCCATAATAGTATCTCTATACTTCTTCGTTAAGAGGACAACCAACACTTATGGCACACAACAACCTACACTCGATACATTGTCGTCTTGGGTAATAATGAATCATTTGATCGCAAACACGTTGGAGGACTAAATGACAAGTCCTTCTTTGTCGAGTCTAAATAATCCCAAAAACTTCATCATAGAAGGATTCATTACAGAAAAATGTACAAAGTGATGAAAATACCAAAATAATAATTTTATTTATTAATAATTAAAGTATAATTATATTTAGCTCAACCATCTACAACCTAGATGATTGGCTTTAGGATATAATTCTCAACAATCAGGGCATGCATCGATAGCGGGATCGTGTAGGAGGATATTGCTAGGTGTGCCAAGGCTTGGGCATACCAAGATGGAAATTATAGAATTTGGTGTAGTGCTCCCAAATCTTGGGGGGCCATAGGAGGAGCCAGGGTGTTGGCTCTGGGAATTTAGGACAGATGTGAGTCCTAGGGCTAGGATAAGAGTTGTCCTAGGACTAGAACAGGAGTTATCCTAGGAGAAGATGGCATGTAGCCCTACATGGGCTCGAGGTTCAGGTGTGAGGATCTTGAGGGGGCTTGTTAGGTGCTCCGAAGACCTAGGACACAAGGTAGAGTAAAGAACTAAAGTCAGAAGAATAATCAGCCAAGACAAGAGGCTGACACACATGCAGGCTGGCTTAGATACGTAGTCTAGCCGGCTCGAGCTAAGATCGAGCCAACTCGGGGTGCAATCGGGCCGACTGTCTCAAGCAGATGGAAGATAGGATTTGGTTGAGATGAAATTGAGCCAGCTCGACTCCTAATAGAGCCGGCTCGACAGTGGCGAACATAACTAGATATGATTTTCTATTTGGATCTTAAGACTTGGTCTAATAAGATCTTAAGGTGGCTAACTCATGTATGGGTTGGGTTTAGATCTAGGGGACGAGAGCCTAGGAGACATGGGTGTACATAGGCTCGGTGAGTTCTTTGATGTATTAGGTTAGTCTAGAAAAATTTTTCAGCTGGAGTTTGGGTTTATTAAGGTTCATGTGGTATAGTAAAAATCTTAGGATATATAAACCCAGGTATTATAATCTTTATAAGATAGTGGAATCAATATATATCTTTTCTTTCTAACTTTTTTCTCTCTGGTTCCAATGCCAAGTCCTAGGTGGCATCATTAACTTTTTTGCTTTTCATCATATTTCTGGATTAACACTCAGGTTCATGCAAGAGATTGGATCTACGACTGTCGTTCCGAGCAGTTGTAGGCATAACAATTGGTATCCAATCAGTACCGTTTGTTCCAACATCATCCAACTAGATGATGACTTTCTATAGCTCTAACTACTCAAGTAGTCCTCATCGCCATCATCACCAATGTCATCACCACTATCACCATCACCAACATCACCACCATATCAATATAACACTCACTGTCCGAGTGCTAGAGCCATCTCCTCCAACGAAGCAAGAAAATCAAGGTAGCAATAGTTCTGTCCAAGCAATGCAAATTTCTCCTCACCAAAATGTGTCTTTGAGACAGCAAGATCATGCTCCAACTCAGTCCTTAAAGGCATCCTCTCCATCCCACCAAAACATTCCAACCTAGTCCTTAGAGGCATTCTCTCCAATTCCAATAATTATCTATATGACAAAACTAATTGGTTGTGCCAAGATAGTACTGAAGCCCTAGCAAATCAAAAAAGAGTCTCCAGCCAAAACCAGCTCATCAATGCAAATCATGATTCAAAAGTTTCTCCCAGGAGCCAATGATAACTTCAAACCAGAATCTTCAGACTCTTCATAATAAGACACATGACTCCAAGAACACAACTTTATGTCAAGCAAAAGTAAGGAAATCCATCAAGTTTCATGTCCTTTATGCCTTGATCAAGAAAAAATAAAAGCACCTTTTGTTAGAATGCAGGGCGAGTTACGTGCATGTATTTTAAAACTATTTTGAAATCATAGTGGAAATGAATCTAGATTAACTATTAATCTATCATGCATTTGATCAAATCTAATATTCTTCCTTATCATGGATCTAGGATAAGTTAGAATTTATGGTGCTCCCAAGTCTTGGGAGGCCATAGGAGGAGCCAGGGTGTTGGCTCCGATAGTCTAAGATAGGTGTGAGTCCTAGAACTAGGATAGGAGTTGTCCTAGGTGAAGATGGCATGTAGCCCTGCACGGAACTCAAGATTCATGTATGAGGACCTTGAAGAGACTTGGCAGGTGCTCTAGAGATCTGGGATACAAGATGGAGCAAAGAACCAAAGCCAAGAAAAGAATCAGCCAAGATAGGGGCTAATGCACAGGCGAGCTGGCTCGGATACACAATCGAGCTGACTCGAGGTGCAGCCAAGCTAGTTGTCTCAAGCAGACAGAAGATGGTGTTCAAACGAGATGCAGTCGAGCCAACTTGGCTTCTGAGAGAGCTGACTCGATGGTGGCGTAATGAACTATTTGGATTTTCTATTTGATCTTGGATTAGGATTAATCCAAGGGATCTTAAGGCCTGGTCCAATAAGATCTTAAGGTGGCTAACACATGTTTGGATCGGGTTTAGATTTAGGAAATGAGAGCATGGGAGACATGGGTGTATATGGGCTCGATGAGTACTTTCATGCATTGGGTTAGTCAGGAGAGTTTTTGGTCAGGCCTAATAGCTATGTATAAATACATAGGATGTATTGGAGTTTCATAATATGGATTGAATATAGATCTTTTCTCCCTCAATCTCTCTTCTCTCTAGAGTTGCCACCCCAAGGGGGCGCCTTCCTCAAGCCCAAGGAGGGAGGCACCCAATCATAGATCTAGATTAGTAGATTGGTGGTTTGCTGTCCTTAAAGAATGTCAAAGATCTTCTCAAGTCCATGTTAAAGATCAGGAGCTTCCGCAACATAGTATCAGGGCTAGATGATGCCATGATGATAAGCCAAAAATTGGTATCAGAGCAATATCGGATTCTTATAAGTTGGTATCAGAGCCTAATGGTGCATGGAAGCGAAGGAGAAGTCATACAAGGAAGAAATCAAAAATCTGCATAAGTATTTCATGGTATGTCTTAGATCTATCTTTATTTTTTACTATGGTTTGATCAACCGGGAGTAGTGGGTTGAAGGTGGAGGATGAGAGGATTAATGAAAAGGATTTTTCTTGGGATGGAAGGTTTGGGTGCATGATTTGCTGACCAATCTTGGTGGAGAGACCGGGGTGTATGATAGATGATCAGGTTCTCTAAGAAGATGGATAGCATGGGGCTGTTTGGTGGATGAAGAGAGGTTTCCCAAGGGGTAATGATCGAAGGAAAGGCTGAAGAAGCAACTATACGTTCTTCAATTATAGAAGGATGGGAAAGTAGTCGGGGATGCATTCAACGGTTTGATCAGAGCATGGATTTGCGAAACCTTAGGGGTGATGGAGATGGTTGATCCATGGAGCATCGCAGTAGGTTTAGAGGAGGCAAAGATCCTCGGTGGTTTTGGAGGTGCCCACGGGGTTGTGGAGTTCTGAGACAAGAGTTGCGATGATGGAGGTCTAGTAGGTCAGGGCTAGAAGGCTGATCTTGCATTAGGATTTCTTCTATAGGAGCACCAGAAAGAGTCACGATTCAGGTGGAGGATGAGTTATATACAGTAAGAGAGGATCTAGATACCTATGAGAAGGTAGTATTAAGATGAAGTAGGGAGTGCTGGAGTGCTACAATAGCACTTTTCTAAAGGCACGGGACTAAGAGAGGTTCGACGGTACAACAGTCGAGGAAGGTATCTTAGTAGAAAGTATCGAGGCATCTTAAGGAGACTGAAAGTAGGTCTTAGGAAGAGCCAGAGAGTCTCAAGAGCCTCAGGATGAGATGGATGGATCAAAGCCCAGGATAGAATTTGAGCTGTTGTTCCTTCGAGCACAACAGAAGTGATGATTGGTGCAGGGGTAGAAGAGGAGAAGTGTTAGGATGGAATTTTTAGGGTTCAATCACTAGATTCAGAGGAATTGGATGAGCTCCCATATATTTCAGAGGTGCCTGTGAGTTGCGGAGGTATCTGATATGACTTTGAAGAGGGCCGTGGAGTGTGAAGGGTTCGAAGGAGTAGCGATGGTGTTCGAGGTACAGTGGCAAGCCCGACAGTGCAGCATTAGATGGTTGGCCTCAAGAGACTCGGGTATAAAGTCGGCTTCTGTGGCATTAGGTGGACTTCAATTTCAGATGGAGAACCGGATAGAGGTGGCTTGACTAGTGGAGAGAAAATTTGACATGAGTTCAGAGCGGAGGGATGCAGGAGGACCAATTTCTTAGCACCAATGCTAGAGATGCACTGTTTTAGGTGGAGCAGCACGTAAGGAAGGATAGGCATAGTTCTGAGGAGATCGTGTTAGATTGTACAGCATGTGCTAGTACAGGAATGCTGTAGGTTCTCCAAAAAAGTTTAAAAAAATTGATGCAGCTGCCAAGCAGAAGGGTTCCTATAATTTCAGAATGGTGTAAGCTAAGATCTTTAGCGGTGGAGGCAGTCATCCCAAAGGTCTCAAGGATGCACAACAGCTGAAGAGAATTGACAAAGGTGATGATTGCATAAGAGGCTATCAAGGTATGTAGTGATAGCGAGATCGTGCAGGAGAGCATTGCTAGGGTTTGCCAAGGCTTGGGGCACCAAAGTGGAGATTGTTAAGATTTGTGGTGCTGCCAAGCCTTGGAAGGCCACAGGAGGAGCCAGGGTGTTGGCTTCGAAAGTCTAGGATGGGTGTGAGTCCTAGGGCTAGGATAGGAGTTATCCTAGATGAAGGCGGCGTGTAGCCCTACACGGGACTCAAGGTTCAGGTGTGAGGACCTTGAGGAGGCTTGGTAGGTGCTCTGAAGACTTGGAACACAAGATGGAGCAAAGAACCAAAGCCAAAAAAAAAAATCAGCCAAGACAAGGGCTGACACATAGGCAAGCTGGCTCGGATATGTAGTCGAGCCGACTCGGGCTGAGATTGAGCTGGTTCGAGATGCAGCAAAGCCAGCTGTCTCAAGCAGACAGAAGATGGCATTTGGGTGAGTTACAGTCGAGCCAGCTTGGCTTCTGAGAGAGTCGGTTTGACAGTGGCATATAGAACTATTCGAATTTTCTGTTTGGTCTTAGATTAGGATTAATCCAAGGGGTCTTAAGGCCTGGTCCGATAAGGTCTTAAGATGGCTAACACATGTTTGGATCGAGTTTAGGTCTAGGGGATGAGAGTATGGGAGACTTGGGTGTACATGGGCTCGGTGAGTGCTTTCATATATTGGGTTAGCCAGGAGAATTTTTGGTCAAGCCTAATAGCTATGTATAAATATATAGAATGCATTAGGATTTCATAATATGGATTGGATATAGATCTTTTTTTCCTCAATCTCTTTTCTCTCTTCTCTCTAGAGTTGCCGTCCCAAGGGGGGCGCCTCCCTCAAGCCCAAGGAGGGAGGCATCCCATCACAGATCTAGATTGGTAGATTGGTGGTTTACTGTCCTTAGAGAATGTTAAAGATCTCCTCAGATCCATGCTAAAGATCAGGAGCTTTCGTATCATGATATCAGGACTAGGTGATGCCATGAAGATACGCCAATAATTGGTATCAGAGTGATACCGGATTCTTACAAGACACATGTAATCTAAAAATGAATTATGAGATCAAATCTCATACCTTAGCATGGGTCGAAGAACTTCAAAGCTGATGATCAAGGACTTGATCGATTCCTTAAGCCACGTAAATGCCCAGCCTCCATAGGTATCCATACAAAGTCTGATATGATCCAAGGCTTATCTATCTCTTCGGAGTGCTAGCTCCCTTACAGAGAATGTTGGAAAATATATTCTAAAGCCAATCATCTAGGTTGTAGATGATTGAACTTAATTATAAAATATACTTGAATTATAAATAAATAAAATTATCATTTTGATATTTCATCACTCATGTACATCTTTCTATAATGAACTCTTCCATGATGAAGTTCTTAGGACTATCTAGACTTAACAAAGGAAGATTTGTCATTTAGTCCTTAAACTTGATCACGACCAAATGATATATTATTACCTAGATCGACAATATTTTATTGAGTGTAGATCATTGTGTGCCATATGGGTTGATTGTCCTTTTAACCAATGAGTATGGAGATACTGGTATTGTTAGATATGTGTGCCCTAGAAGCCAGAATTGGCTGACACTTGTAATACACTTCTAGGGATAAAATTATAATTTTGACTATAAATAATAAAATGGATTATTTTCTATCATATATGTGTATTTAATGTCTGTGATACATCCCTTGAGTTAATGATAATGATAATTCTTATTTTCAAGAGTTGAAAATTTAAGACAAGAATTTTCATTATTAACTCATAAAATGCTCCTGATCGTAGGATCATCATGAGGATGGTGATTGATCCAAAAGGTTAGTGTACAATCATTTTTTTATAGAAGATAAGTCTTGAGTCTATGGTGTGGAGATATCGGAGCGAGAGTATAGGTACTCATTAGAGAACAAGGGCACTGAGCATGACCACCTCGAGCAGTCATAAGAAAGTCTATCTTTTCATCGATGACTGGCTCGAAGCTGCAGTGGTGTGTCTGATTCTTTGATCTGAGGTGCATCGATAGTTCACCTTGAGGGTGTTATAGTTTGACTACACCATCACTCGGTCTCCTAGCCATTCGAAATCCTAAGGTGTATGTTGGCTATAGCATGTTGATTGTAGAAATTGATTGCACCAAGAGAAAATCTATCTACCTCGGTGGATGAGGAGCAGTCCTATGATGATCATGAGAATCAAGTCCTTAAGTCCATGGCCATGGCAGAGTGAAATAATAGAAAGAGTTTCTATTAAGGTTTTCACATCGGACTTGAATCGAATGATTAAATCATATGACAAAAATTAGGATTTGACGAGTTCACCTTAACCCTAATCTGATCGGAGCTCAGGATAGAAGAACTTAATCACACAGGTAGCTGCACCAAGAGGTTCATTTTCAGTTCTGATAGGATGTCACCATATACTGCTAGGTGTCATTGATGGATTTTGGGAGCAATTAGAATGATTTAGATGATCGATCATTCTAGTTGTTTGAATCAGAAGAGTTCTAATCCATCGAAAGGAGTTTCGATGATGTTGATGATGGAGATCATGACATATCCCATTACCATACAGAACTGAATCTAATTAGATCACACAAACAAGGTTTTGGATCTGGATATTATCAATTGGACTAATCTAGTTCAGTTGATTTGAATTAGATTCAATTAGGTTCAAGAAAATCGTGCTAGCACATGATTGAGCCTAACATTCTCCTTCTATTATCATTACAAGTTATCTCGATTGAGCCAAATGTGTTTGTGCTCACTCAGGTACCTTTACCTGATCTGACTAAAGCTTGTCGAGGTCAGAAAATAGTTGTCTTAATTTATGAGATAAATTTGAGACAACACCTGTCATTTTCCGTCACCTACTAATTCTTGTCCTTTAACTTTGGTCAAACATGGACCTTTGACCCCTGGACACTCTGCCCATGTGTCATGCACCCATAGGAGAGACTTATTGACCAAGTCCACCTACCATTTGGTAGGTAGATGGAGGGTGCACACCATCCTAGGCGTGCGCCCCATGTGGATAAACACTGGAGTCCCATACGTATGGGTATGGCGTGCGCCCCATGTGGATAAACACTGGAGTCCCATACGTATGGGACTTTAGGTTGCTTCTTGGATTCAACCTAGGTGACCCTTACCTATAGACTTTGATCAGTCTTAGGTGCCATCTAAGGATGAATTTATGGGGTTCTCATCTGATTGGATCAGGTGATGTCATCCCACTAATCAGATTTAGATTTGATTGCATGAAGCAACGCAATTGGTCGGGATGATGCAGCACTGCATGACACAGCAGGATCTATAAATAAACCCTATCTACATCCAACTTTTTATAAGTTCCTCTTAGCCCATGCCCCAAGAATGCCCCTCTTCCTCCTTCGTGCCATATTCTAATCCTCTCTCTCCTCTCCATGCCCAAGGAAAGTTGGGCTTCAGTTTGGTGCGATCCAGGCAAGAAAAGGCTGACGAAAAAGGAAAAAGGTAGCACTGCTACAGAGACGACTACTGATCTTCAGAAGATGTTTTGAAGATCCTCCAAATCAGATCCAGATCTGATTTTTGGAGACATGATAAAGAAGGAGAAGATCTCTAGATCTAGTCTGAGTGGATATCGGTAGAGGCCAGGTGCTTGCGTGGCTAGATTCAGAACCTCAAGCAATCAGCATGATCATTAAAAGGTAATCGTATTACCCAAATCAAGGTAACATTAATTTAGATTTAATTTAATTTAATTTTTTTATTCATCAGATCATAAAATTATATCTGAAAAGTGTCAGATCTAATTTGAATCTAAGAGAAAATTTTTGAAATATGCCTCTCAGTCCAATCAGATTTGAATGATCTTGATCCAAAAAATCAGGATTTTTCCTTTAGGTATGGCATGCAGGTAAAATATAGAGATACATTTCACTGATCATGATCCACTATAGATCTCTCTACTGTCAAGAGTTGCTCGTAAAGGATATGAGTATAAGTGTCTCTTAGACCTGAAACTACCATGGTGACTTATAAGCAATTCACTATACTTTGGTACTAGACTACCTAATTTTCTAATTCAGTGATGGAAGGCTACTGGGTGCAGTCAAGTACTTGTAAAGTTGATGTATGGTCAAGATGAGATTGACCCCTCCAAGTATTGGTGCAAGTGCATCACTATATTTTAGTTTAGCAAACTCTCGGTTGAGATGGTCCATTCAATGGACATTGAAATTTTGAAATATAATGTGGATGTATTTTAGGATGGTAGTTAAACCCTAGATCATCCTTTGATCTTTTGGATCAAGGGGATGAATTATATGGCAATCATATGCCACTGGTTCGTTGATGTTGCGTTACAACTATTCGATCTATCCAGATGTCGGATACCATTGCTAGATGGTCACATAGATTGATACAAAAAACTAGTTTCTATGCTACCGGCTTTGGGTTCCAACCTATAGGGTCACATACAAGAGGAGTTCCTATATGATATGATGGCTGATCAAGGTCCCAATGGTCTTGGACTCTATGGTCAAGAGTCCCACTGGACTGGGACTCTGTGACCAGAAGTCCCACTGGTCTGAAACTCTGAGTCCTAGTTGTCTGGAACTTCTGATCAAGAGTTTCACTAGTCTGGAACTCTGTAATCATGAGTTTCATTCGTTTGGGATACTGGGCTTAAGAGTCCCACTAGTTTAGGACTCTTCAAGAGTTTCATATAGATGGGACTCTATTGCTCAGACATCCATCCGATTGGAACTCTATATTTATTAGAGTATTAATTAGTAATTATATTGCTAATCAGCTTAATTTGATTGAGTGACAAGAATTCGATCAAATCTGATTCAATTTGATTCGATTAGGTTTGATCCAATTAGGTCATGAGTTGACCTAATCACTATAGGAGATTCGACCCTGATATGATTAGGGGTTGAACCTAATTAATTTCTAATTTGATTAAAATTTTATTGGATTAGTTTAAGCTTAATTTAGTTGGGTTTAACTTGATCTAATTGGGTCTAGATTAATTGGTTTGGTTGAAACCAATTTGGACCAAATCAAATGAAGTTTGAATTTTAAACTCATTGTCCCTGCACCTTGACCACTTTGACCTACGCCCTCATTCTCATGCACATTCTGATTTTTCCATGAGTTTTCCTACATAGAAAGAAGAAAATTTGCGCCCCTTGACTTGGTCTTACATTGGATAAGGATGTGGTTTCAATTGAATTATGAATTCAAATGGGAGGTTGAAACAAATTCAACCTCCCATCCTTATCTATTCTTTTCTCCACACCCCCTTATGGTTTTGCACCAATTTATCTCATGGTTTTTGCATGTGGATGCATAGAAGGAGAGTCCTACATGTCACACAAATTTGAATACTCTTGAAAGTGGTTTGATCACCACTTAAATTTAAATTTAAGTGGTAGGCTGAAACAAGTTCAACCTTCTAACCTTATCTCATCCACATGCAAAACCCTTCGCATGCACACCCATTTAAGAAGAGTTTTTATGGGCATGCATGATGAGAAGAAAGGGGCTTTTGGAGAGAGAATATTTGGGTGGGGTGCACCTTTCTAGGCATGAGGAAATTCAAGTGAGAAGGAGAGTCTGTGCTACTTATTTTCTGTTGGGGTAGATCCATAACTACGAAACATGGATCACTCATCCAAGATCACCTATAAAAGATATGGCACAACCTATTGCTATGGATAGATAGACAAAGACAAACGAACACAACCATATACATGGTTCGGTCTAAGTGCCTACATTCACGGAACATGCAATGCTTCACTATCGAGAAAGAACAATAGAGGAGACACAATCTCAACTCACCAACCCTCTCTTAGGATCTAGAAGCACTCACCCATACAATGCTCTCAAAGTATCCCAAGAAGACCCCCCTCATAAATCTACCAATCTAGGGCCCTCAACATCTCTGGATACTTTGTGATCCTCTCAGCCTCTACATCAAGCTCCAGCCTCTATCTCTAGGCAATCCCACCATTCCAGGACACTTTCGACTTTCTTGATGCTCCTGGTGCTCCCTGAGACCTGGTGCTTGATCTCTCTGAGAAGCTCTTGGCACACTATACTGAGATACTCTCTTCAGTTGCTGCACCATCGAGCCTCTCTCAGCCCCCCGTGCCTCCAAAAAGGTGCTACTATAGCACTCTAGTGCTCCATACCTTATCTCTATGCCACCTAAGAGGTTTTCCCAAGACTCCTTTCTTCTTAGGTCATCTGGTCTTCTTATAAGCCCTGATCAATGTTGGAAAATATATCCCAAAGCCAATCATCAGCCAGTTGATGGTTGAGCTACATTGTATTTATAATTAATTTATTAATAGATAAAATATATTTTTAGCATTTTTCATCACAAAGTATTCATCTTCTAACGAACTTCATTATTGTGATGAAGTCCTTAGAACTATTTAGCTTCGATAAAGAGAAGATTTATTGATTAGTCCTTAAATTTGTTCACGACCAAATGATAGGATGTTAGTTAGGAAGACAGCATCTATCGAGCATAGGTCGCTGTATGCCATATAGGTTGGTTGTCCTCTTAACCGAGTGTGGAGATACTGATATGGCATACAGATGAGATGTATGGGTATATCATCATTGAACGTAACCAACTTCAGAGCATTCTACTATTGAAAATGTCTTTGATGGGATATAGGCATAAGTGTTGACCTGAGATTACCTCAGTGGCTTGCAAGCAACTCATTGTGATTTAGTACCAAACTAATTGAATTTCTAATTCAGTAATGGAAGGCTTCTGGGCACAGTCAAGTACTTACAAAGTTAGAGTGTGATCAAGATGGAATTGACCACTCCAAGAGTTGGAGAATAATGTACACTATATTTCAATATAGCAAAACCTTGGCCAGGATAATCCATCAGATGGATTTGATATTTTGAAATATAATATGGATAACCTGATTAGAGTTGATAGTTGAACTCTGAGGTGTCCTATGAGCATTTTGGTTAAGGGGATGAATTATATGAAAACTATATCCGCATGGGTTCTAAGGATGACGTTCTACACATTCGGTCTATCCGATTGTCGAGTACCATTGCTAGATGGTTACTTTGATTTATATAGAAATATATTCCTATGCTACTAGTTTAGGTTCGGATCTATGAGGTCACATATATTAGAGCTTATGATTCAATCGGATGGTTGATCAATGATTAAGAATCGTTCATCAATTAAACAATCAATACGATTGAGTTTAACCTAGTGCAAGCATTACAGGAGGATTGATTAGCAATTCAATTACTAATTGGATTAATTTGATTAAGCCAAAGAGCTGAGATTAATTTTAATTAAATATAATTTAATTAGACTTGATTGGATCAAGTCCAATTGGCTTATTGGATAAGCTAAGTGCAGGGAAGAACTAGTCCTAGTTTAACTAGGACTCCGATCAATCCAATTTTTTAATTTGATTAGAAAATTAAATTAGTATTAAATATAATTTAATATAATTTAATTAAATTTTTAATTGAGTTAGAATCTTATTTTATTTAGTTGACTTGGTTTTGATTTAATTTAGTTTGAGAAATCATGTTTGACCAAGTCATAGATGGAATCCTAGTGAGACTAGGATTCCACCTTGTGCCACCTTAGCCCTCCATGCCCCCATGCCTATTTTTTAGGGATTTTTCATGAAAATACTCTTTTCCCTAATCTTCATGCATGCCTCCTCTTTACCTCTCTTTCTCATATGATAATTTGGTAATTGACCAAGTTAAAAAGAGTAGTAAGTTTTGTTCTAGGATTCTATGAGATAAAATCCTTATAAACTAAAACACCTCCTTCTAATTATGCTACCCAGACCTTCTTTATTTTCTTTGAATTCCATCATAAAAGAAGAATTTTTTGTGTGATCCTATTGCTGGTCCATGGCAGGAAATAAGGTGGGGGTGCCAAAGAGTTGGGCGCCCCAATAACTTGCCATATTATGTTCTTTCCTTGTCTGAGTTTTTGACCAAACTTGGACTTTGCATATCTTTTTATTTAGGATGAATTTTTAGCTAAAATTTTTATAGAATACAGATCTTTGAGAGAACTTTGATGTGTACAAAAATTAGAGGGAGAGAGTCTTTGGACATTGGGGTTCCATAGACACCAAACTAGGTGTCTAGGTGAGAGCAAAGAGAAGAAGAAGAGGGTCTTCTTCCAGGGTTGCTGTGTTCATCATCTTCCTTCCTTCTTCCTTGGGTTTTCTAAGGGCATCTCAAATTTGAAACCTCTTCTCCACCTTCTCCCCTTTGGAAGAATCCAAATATAGAAGAAGGAGGCATCTGATCAACCATTGAAGAAAGATCAGTATAGTACTAGCATACTGTGCTGATTTCCTACATCGGGATTTCTGATCGTGCTTGTGGGCTCGTGTGGACGACTCATAGAGACCGGATACATGTGCAGCTCATAACTTCATCCTCAAGCCCGTATGAGCAAGTTAGAATATCTAACTTGCATAGGTAATAGATCTGATCTATTGGTTTCATAGCTGTATTAGATGTAGTATTGTAACATGTTGATGAGATCAAGATGTTAATATTCTCTTTATATTTTTAATTTTTAATTTAATATTATGCCATGATCATATAATAAAACTTAGATCTAGAATATTTTTATATTTATTTAAATAAATATTTTATTTATTTAAGTCTTTCGCTGCTTGATCTTGAAAAAGTTTCAAGATCTATCCATAGAATCCTAAATCTAGTTCATTCAATTGGTATCAGAGCTAGGTTCTTATTGCATGATTTTCTTGAGTATGTTTAGATTATTTATTAGATTAGATCTTATTTATAATTTAATTATTAAATTTAAAATTAAAAATTTAGATCTCACGAACTACTATAAGGTTGTCCTACTGTAAGGTTTATCCCTTACAGTGAAAAGGTTATCCTAGTTTATGATGATCTATTTTTAATCATAAATTTATTAAATTTGATATAATTTTATTTATAATTTAATAAATTTAAAATAGTTTTAGATCTAAAAATAAATTTTTTAGATTGCACGGACTGCTATAAGGTTATCCTGCTATAAGGTTTATCCCTTATAGTGAAAAGATTGTCCTAATACATGCTGATCTAAAACATTGATCATAAAATTTTAGATTAGATCTAAGAAATTTTATGATCTTATTAAAAATATTTTAATCTAATTTTATTCATCATAAATATGTTAGATTTGATCTAAGTTGATTTTTGATTGATTGGTGTTGAAATTATTTCAATTACATGAACCTATATAGATTAGATCTAAAGTAGATTTATGTTTTTATTACTTGCATTTTGATTATGAATCAAACATGCAACTTGATTGATAGAATTATATTGTAAAAATATTTTACAAACATGAAAATTATTTTCGAAAAGCCGAACCCCAACCCTCAGCCTAAAACTTAATTAAGAATTAAGAAGTTGTTTAATTAGGATCTAGGATTGTAAATTGAAGATCTTAAGACATGAATCATAATACATTGGGATACATGGGTTAGTGGAGATTAGATTCATTAATTGAGTTAGACCTAGGGTTAGATTAAAGAATGGACTTAATTAGAGAATTGACTAAAGCTAATTAATTGTTGTTCTAGATTAGGTTAAGGATTTTCTAGATCAATTACAATGGTTATAGTTGGTCAAGTCCATGTCTTTAACGAGACCCAAGATGAACTTGATTCTTGACTATGAGGTCTAGCATGAACTGTTAGATTGATCTAATTGAAACTAATCAAATCAGTTGATATCTAAGGTAAACTAGGCCAGTGGTCTTTAATTGGCAGCCCGCTTACTTAGCCATTTCTGATGGTGTTTAAGGCAAGCTTTGGCAGACCCTCCCTCTGATCGAACTTACCTAGTCTCTTGGTGAAATTATGTTTTGATCGGATCACTTGACTATTCGAGCTGACCCATGTCAGCTAGGTAAATCAGTATGACTGATTTAGGTGCTCCTTGACTAGCCTATTAATGGTCTCCCTTAAGCTGACTTGGTGAAGTCAGTGGAAGAATCATGATAACCTGGTTCATCTGACCTTCCCTTTTCTTTAAAAAATAAATTCTTTAAAATTATTAGATCCTTAAAATGAATTAGTTATGATGATAACTAGATCATAGTCTTGCATTAAGTGGATGATAATGGGTCTATCAGTTGGATAATCATTATTGGCCCAAAGGCCTGGTGCTTATCGACTGATGGAATTATCATTCATTATCTAATTTTTTGGCTAATCTTTCTAAATGGTGGTTAGGTTAGCCAACCAAAGTTGGGCCTAATCATTCATTGGTTAGATGGGCCAAGTATGGTCATGTTAACGGTTGGACCTAATTAGACCTTTTTAGTGGAGGCCAAAGCCTACTGATTACTGACTGGGGCAAAATTTAATTACTAGAAATTATTTGGAGAAACAATTGATTATGAACCTACCCTTAGATGTACATGGGTTGGTCAACCAAAGTTGGGCTTGTGTGTAGTCTATGTGGATCTAGTACCCACTAAGAAATTAGGATAATTTTCTCGAATTGAAGGTAGGGGCTACCAATTTGAATAAAATAGTGGAAGAATCTTTTGATTAAACTCTAAATCTTTAGATTTAATTAATCAATTACTAATTAGGTTATGATTTTTCTTTGTGCAGATATGGCCACTTTTCTATTGCTCCCGTCATTGTTGGATGATGATAAATTGGTGGGACCCAACTTCGATAGTTGGTACCAAAAGTTGAAGATAGTCCTGGAGCATGAACAGATCCTATATGTGCTAATAGATCCTGCACCTAAGAAGCTAGCTGCTAATGCATGTGGTACAGTTAGAGACACTTATCAGAAGTGGCTTAGTGATCGGACCATGGTGCATTACATCATGCTACCTATCATGAGCGATGAGTTCAGTCACAGATTTGAGATAGCTCAGCCAAAGGACATGCTTCAAGTGTTGGAGGATTCCTTTGGCATACTCGATGATGTGGAGAGGCACAAGACTAGTTGTGCCATCTTCAATGCTAGAATGCGGGATGGTGCCTCTATCACTGATCATGTATTGTACATGATCGTGTTGATAGAGTGCTTGAGCAAGCTCAATTTTCTCTTGCATAAATAGCTTGGGAAGGATGCAATACTGAAGTTGTTGCCCAAGTCCTTTCTCCCATTCCTTACTTATTTCAGAATGACAAAGCCTGAAGTAGACTACCACGGGTTACTGAAGTTACTTCAAAACCTTGAGAAGGATCATCAACTCTACAAGGAGTCGGTGAACTTAGTGGGAGGTTCATCTTCTGGTTCTCGATCATTTAGGAAAGGAAAGAAAAATAAGAAGAAGAAAGTTAAGAAGGTGTAAGTTCAGACTAAGACATCTATGTAGGGCCAGACCAAAAAGATCAAGCCTGATAAAAGTCAAGCTGAATGTTTCTTTTGCAAGTGATGGGATTGGTGTACAGGGCGGAAGCATGGATTTCAAAGCAAAAAAATGAAATCATATAAACAAAACCCGAACCCTAGGACCACCTCATTAGCAATTAAATCATATAACATGCATTTGTAACATAAAAAAAAGTATTAGAACATACCTCTTATCGCTAAACCCTAAATTAACCCTGATCGTCGGTAGCAGTTCGTCAGGGTTTCCACTAGGTGCCTACATGTTCACCCTCCAACGTTGATCCACACAGAGACTTGATAAAGACACCAGCACCTCTGATTTATATAATTAGAGTTTTAATAATAAGAACTTTAATTAAAAGGGCAAGACCTTCTTTAGCCTTTATGTCACCTTCCTTGCCTCTCTTTATCTATCTTTTTTTTCTTTTGTCTTCTTAATTTTTCTTCCTAATCTCTTAGTCTTAAGATGACTTCTTGTCCTTATAAGGACAAGGTCTAAACAAGAGAAAGAAAGAAAGAAAATTGGACAAAAAGAAACTCTTGTAAGAAAGAAAGATAATTTTCACACCCTCGGACTCTTGGTGTGCACCCCTATTTATAATATACGTAGGGATGCCAACAAAAAATCTCACGCCCTTTCCTCATCAATTTCTCACGCCCCATCAGCCAATCTCATGCCTCATCAGTAAAAATGAGATGTAGACTTAGTCCAAGAGGTGTCTTAAAGTAGAAGGACTCTTGAACTAATTCTACGTAAGTTTTTTATGAAGAGTCGCAATATATTATCTTTGGCGCCACCCTTTTCATCCATTAGATCATGAAAAAAAGCCATCCAATGGCTCTAAAAAGGGACGCCCATTCAGCAAGAAGGCATGGAGATAATCTTTGAATAGTCAAAGTCCCAAGAGACCTTGACTTGGTCCAAGAGATGTCAAGGAGGAGTAGGCGGCATGGAGTCTTTGGTGGCAAGGGGTCTTGGGCGGCAAGGGGTCTTGGGCGAAAAAATTAAAAGGAAAAAGAAGTATTTCATCTGCAGAAGGACTCTTTGTGCCCCATATCTAATGTCCATGCCAATATAAAAATTTATGTGACATAACAAAATGAAAAAAGTCAAAGAAGGTAGGCGCCAACAAATTCCATGCGCCAAAGAGTTCTTTGCACATGAAAGACTTCCCACACGCAAGAGAGAGACTCTCTGGCATGTGGGATGTAGGTATATGGCACCCAATCTGAAGCCCAATCAATCTAGGTTAATCCAACTCAAGACCAAATCCTATTTGGCTTAAATTGGATCTAAATTATCCCAAATCGGAAGCTGATTCGAATCCAATTCGAAACCAGTGTTAGGGTTTGCTACATGTGCTAGCATGTTCATCTTGCAAACATGGTCTAATCTAATTAGACCCTTAATCAACTCTCTTTGTGTGTGACCCATTGGGTTCCACATCTAACTAGCAGTGAGTTTGGGTGTGATTTGACCTAATCTGGTTAGAACTCAACCAAATCGATTTAGGTCAAAATTAGCCAACCCGATTTGACTTAATTTAGAACACTTTCTAATTTAATGATCAAATTAAAATTTTAATTTGATCGAACCCACAAGACATGATTGACATCTAGCAATGTATCATGACTTCTTGGAAGATGTGAAATTTTGATGGAAATACCAAAAATATCATTCAGTGAAAATTACCATGCAACTAGATCCTTCAATGTCCCTGCATCTTGAATATGACTCTGGGTATGGAAATATGTCAACCCCAATATCATATTCATTTCTCTTTCAATCTTATGATGATGATTGATTTAATGAAATATTAGAAATCATTTTTAATTTTTTTTTTTATCATGCTTTGATCAAAGTCTTCCTGAATCATCATTTGTTTGAAGCAAGTAGGATGCTATTTCCTCTTACCAGGAGAGATCGATTCCATGTTAACCTACTCACAACCTTCATATATATAATCTACCATATCTAGATCATCCCGTACATAACTGAGTCATGAATGAGTATGAATCAAAATATGGATTTATATATATAAGATTCTATGGTAGTTTCAGATCAAAGGATTACATGCACATATTCCACTATGAGAACCATCTATTGACATGTAGATAAGACTCCATTAGATATTCTCGATTTGGATCAATTCAGTGAACTCATTCTCTAATGAGCATCCACATTCTTGTATTAGTGTTATACACAAGTTATTGTGAGATCAATCATCCTCTCAATCGAGCATACAAAGAATGTGCTAGTCTTATCGAAAAACATTGATCCCTAACTCAATGTCCCATCGACTAGGAATATTTAAATTAGGATTTTAAGGTTTTACGTCTCACTAGTATGATCTCATCATAATTCTAAAACCATAGCCCTAATTTATAAGGTTCATCATAATCTTAAATAAATAATAAGACACTGCATATGATGAAATAAATATCTTTATTTATTAAAAATGTCATTACATGAGTCTGAAAGACAAAGAATATCCTAAAAATAAATTGGCTTGAGGGAATATTCCTTTCAGCAAGAAGCGAGGGCATTGAAAAAGGAACTGTCTTCAGTACATTGCCTCTCTGGACTCGAACAAGCAGAGAAAGAAGCAAGTTGTTGTTGGGCAAGGTATTTATATGATAACTCCTTATAATTTTTCTATTTATGATATTACTGACTGGGTATTGGATACCGGTAGCTCTTACCATATTTGCAATTCGTTGCAGGGGTTGCAGGTCAGAAGGAGATTCGAGTATGGTAAAAGATTCCTAAATGTTGGAGATGGAAGACCAGTTCTAATTCTAGTTTTAGAAATTCTGAAACTTGTATTTGAGTCTCATATCGTTGTTCTTAGTGATTATCATTTCTGTTCTAGTTTTTTTTTAAATTTCATTTTTATAGGCCTTCTGGTAAAAAATGATTATGAAATTTTAATAAAGAAACAAATTTGTAATGTCAATATGAATGGTGTTACTGTTTTCTATGGACATTTGAATAATGGTGTGTATATATTATCACAACCTATTAGGCAAGCATCATAGATTAGATAGTGTGTCAGAAATCTATTTATGACACTATAGGCTAGATCATATAAATAAGAGTAGAATAAACAGGATGTCTCAAGAGGAAATCTTCGAAGTTAGTGATTGTGAATCACTTTCAACCTATGAGTCCTATCTTCTTGGTAAAATGATCAAATCATCTTTTACTGAAAAAGGTGAGAGAGCCACTAAGCTCTTAAGTCTAGTACATACTGATGTATGTAGATCAATGAGCATAAGTGCCAGAGATGGATATATCTACTTCATCACTTTCACAGATCATCTATCCAAATATGAATATGTCTATCTGGTAAAACATAAGTCGGATTCTTTTGAAATGTTCAAACGATTTTGAAGTGAAGTAGAAAAACAAACTGAAAAGAGTATTAAAACTCTTTGGTCTGATCGAGGAGGGGAATTCCTTTCCAGTGAGTTTCTCACATATCTAGGAGAGAATGAGATTCTCTTCTAATAGACTTCTTCAGGAATACTATAGTATAATCGTGTATCTAAAAAGAGGAATCGGACTCTATTAGACATGGTCTGATCCATGATGGATTTTGCCAACTTACCGATATCCTTTTGGGGATATGCACTCAAATCTACTTGTTATTAGTTAAATAGGGTTTCAAGTAAGTCTGTAGTTAAGACTTCATATGAGATGTGGACAGAACGTAAGCCAGCACTTTCATACCTTAAGATTTGGAAATGCCCGGCTTATGTCAAACGGTTAATTAAAGATAAACTTGAACTTAGGTCTGACAAGTGCACATTTATAGGATACCCAAAAGAGACCAAAGGATACTATTTCTACCATGCTGATGAACAAAAGGTGTTCGTCAGCCTTAAGGCAATCTTTTTGAAAAAGAAGTTCTTTGGTGAAGGAACTATTGCCTCTAAGGTTGAACTTGATGAAGTTCAATAGGTAGAAAAACCGATACCTATAGCTGAACTTGAGTCAGATTTGATTAGATCAAATCCAGAGCCAGTGTACTTATATCATTAAGGCAATCCGATAGAGTACCGCTTCATCTGGATATATACTATGATTTCTTGATCCAAGATGGTGATCCCATCGAACTCGATGAGAACGATGAGGATCCAATCACCTATATGGATGCTATGCAGAGACCTAATTTCGAGAAATAGCTTGAGGCCATAAAATTCAAAATAGAGTCCATGAAGATCAATGATGTATGGATATTGGTTGACTCACCCAAAAGAATTAAATCCATTGGGTGTAAATGGGTCTTCAAAAAAGAAAGAGATGCAGATGGAAAGGTGGAGACCTATAAAGCACATCTGGTTGCTAAGGGGTATCATCAACGCTATGGTACTGACTATGACAAGATGTTTTTTTCTATGGCAATGCTCAAATCCATTAGAATTATGCTTATGATTGCTATCCATCTGGATTATGAGATCTGGTAGATGGATGTAAAGATAGCTTTCCTGAATGGCGAGTTGACTGATGAAGTGTATATGATACAATCTGAGAGGTTCACATCCATTAATGAGTCTAAGGTGTGTAGGCTTCAGAGATCCATTTATGGATTGAAGTAGGCATCTCAGAGTTGGAACATGCTTTTTGATAAAGTGATCAAAATGTATGGCTTCGTTAAGAATGGAGAAGAACCTTGCATTTACAAATGGGCAAATGGTCTAGCAATAGTATTTCTTATCTTGTACGTTGATGACATTCTCTTAATTGGGAATGACATGCCCGCACTGTAGGGAATAAAATTTTGGTTGTCATCACAGTTCTCCATGAAGGACTTGGATGAAGCATCCTACATCCTAAGGATGAAGATCTGTAGGGATCGATCTAAAAGAATGCTTGGGTTATCCTAGTCTATGTACATAGATACTATGTTGAAGAGGTTCAGCATGAAAAATTCCAACAAGAACTATCTTCCGATAGGCCATGGAATTTCTCTCTCTAAGAAGGATCGTCCAACAACTTCTGAAGAGAGAGAGCGTATGAGTAGAGTCCCACATGCTTTAGTAGTGGGATCCATCATGTACGAGATCAGATGTGGCATACTCACTAAGAGTAGTGAGAAGATACTAGTCTGACTCTGGAGAAAATCACTAGAAAGTGGTTAAAACCATCCTTAAGTATTTGAAAAATACTAAGGACCAATGGTTGATTTATGGAAAGTCAGATATAAAATTTATGGGGTTTACAAACTCCAGCTTTCAATCTGACCATGATGACAGTAGAAGCATATCGGGATATATCTTTACTCTAAATGATAGACCTATCTACTGGAAGAGTTCTAAGCAGCATACTATGGCAGACTATTTGCGAAGCAGAGTACATCACTACATCAGATGCTACGAAGGAAGCTGTATGGCTGAGGAAGTTTATCATCAAGCTTGGAATAGCACCCTCTCTTGATGGTTCGGTCCTGCTCAACTATGAAAGTACTGGTGCCATTGCTCAGGCGAAAGAATCAAAGGCACCCAGCAAACAAAGTATATTCTACGCCACTTCCACCTAGTCCAGGAGATCGTGGATAGGGTGATGTCGACCTCCAGAAGATCGATAGAAAGAAGAACTTGGCCGACCCCTTCACTAAAGCCCTAGCGATAAAGGAGATCGACGACCACAAGTCGAAGATGGGTATTAGATACTATACAGAGTGGCTTTAGGACAAGTGAGAGTTGTTGGTAAATGTATTCCAAAGCCAATTGTCAGCCTATTGACGGTTGTGCTATATTGTATCTATAATTAATTCATTAATAAATAAAATATATTTTTGGTATTTTTCATCATAAAGTATTCATCTTCTAATAAACTCTATTATTGTGATGAAGTCCTTAGGACTATTTAGCTTTGATAAAGAGAGGATTTATCGATTAGTCCTTAAATTTATTCACGATCAAATGATAGGCTATTAATTAGGACGACATCATTTATCAAGCATAGATCGCTGTATGCCATATAGATTAGTTGTCCTCTTAATCAAGAAGTATGAAGATACTGATATGGTATATAGATAAGATGTATGAGTATATTATCATTGAATGTGACCAACTTCAAAGCATTCTGCTGTCGAGAATATCTCTGATAGGATATAGGTATAAGTATCCCTTAGACCTGAGATCACCTCAGTGGTTTGCAAACAACTCATTATGCTTTGGTATCGGACTAACTGAATTTCTAATTCAGTAATGGAAGGGTTCTGAGCATAGTCAAGTACTTGTGAAGTTAGAGTATGATCAAGATGGAGTTGACCACTCCAAGAGTTGGAGAATAATGTATCACTGTATTTCAATATAGCAAAATCTTGATCAGGATAATCCATCAGATGGATTTGATATTTTGAAATACAATGTGGACAACCTGATCAAAGTTGACAGTTGAACTTTGAGGTGTCCTATGAGCATTTTGGTCAAGGGGATGAATTATATGGAAACTATATCCGCATGGGTTTTAAGAATGATGTTCTACACATTCGATCTATCTAGCCATCGGATACCATTGCTAGATGGTTACTTCAATTAGTACAAGAATATTTTCCTATGCTACCAACTTGGTTTGGACCCATGAGGTCACATATATTAGAGCTCATGATTCGATCGAATGGTTGATCAACGGTTAAGAATCATTCTAGGGTTAAACAATTAATATGATTGATGTCTAACCTAGTGCAAGCATTGCAGGAGGATCGATTAGCAATTTGATTGCTAATTGGCTTCATTTGATTAAGCCAAATAATTGAGATTAAGTTTAATTAAATATAATTTAATTATATTTATTTTGGGCTTGATTGGATCAAGTCCAATTGGCTTATTGGATAAGCTAAGTGCAGGGAAGAACTTGTCCTAGTTTAACTAGGACTCCGATCAATCCAATTTTTTAATTTAATTAGAAAATTAAATTAGTATTAAATATAATTTAATCTAATTTAATTAAATTTTTAATTGAGTTAGAATCTTATTTTATTTAGTTGACTTGGTTTTGATTTAATTTAGTTTGAGAAACCATGTTTGACCAAGTCATAGATGGAATCCTAGTGAGACTAGGATTCCACCTTGTGCCACCTTAGCCCTCCATGCCCCCATGCCTATTTTTTAGGAAGTTTTCATGGAAATACTCTTTTCCCTGATCTTCATGCATGCCTCCTCTTTACCTCTCATTCTCATATGATAATTTGGTAGTTGACCAAGTCAAAAAGAGAAGTAAGTTTTGTTCTAGGATTCTATGAGATAAAATTCTTATAAACTAAAACACCTCCTTCTAATTATGCTGCCCACACCTTCTTTATTTTCTTTGAATTCCATGGTAAAAGAAGAACTTTTTCTGTGCTCCTATTTCTGGTCCATGGCAGGAAATAAGGTGGGGGTGACCAAGAGTTGGGCACCCCAATAACTTGCCATATTATGTTCTTTCCTTGTCTGAGTTTTTGACCAAACTTGGACTTCGCATATCTTTTTATTTAGGATGAATTTTTAGCCAAAATTTTCATGGAATATAGATCTTTGAGAGAAATTTGAGGTGTACAAAAATTAGAGGGAGAGAGTCTTTGGACATTGGGGTTCTATAGACACCAAACTAGGTGTCTAGGTGAGAGCAAAGAGAAGAAGAAGAGGGTCTTCTTCCAGGGTTGCTGTGTTCATCATCTTCCTTCCTTCTTCCTTGGGTTTTCTTAGAGCATCTCAAATCTAAAACCTCTTCTCCACCTTCTCCCCTTTGGAAGAATCCAAATATAGAAGAAGAAGGCATCTGATCGACCATTGAAGAAAGATCAGTATAGTACTAGTATACTGTGCTGATTTTCTGCATCGAGATTTCTGATCGTGCTTGTGGGCTTGTGTGGATGACTCATAGAGACCGGATGTGTGTGTGGCTCATAACTTCATCCTCAAGCCCGTATGAGCAAGTTAGAATATCTAACTTGCATAGGTAATAGATCTGATCTATTGGTTTCATAGCTACATTAGATGTAGTATTGTAACATGTTGATGAGATCAAGATGTTAATCTTCTCTTTATATTTTTAATTTTTGATTTAATATCATGCTTTGATCATGTAATAAATCTCAGATCTAAAATATTTTCATATTTATTTAAATAAATATTTAATTTATTTAAGTCTTTCAGTGCCTGATCTTGAAAAGTTTTAAGATCTATCCATGAAATCCTAGATCTAGTTCTTTCAATCAATAGCCATCCGATTAGCTCCTACATGCTCTCATGGCTGCTAGATAGCACAACAGCTCCATAGACCTCATGACTAGACCTGGTCCATGAGTCAGGGGCTGTATACCCCGTGAAAAGACTTACTCATGCATGCTTGTATGCATTGTTCATCCAGGCTGCTCGCCTCCGTCGAGATCTGAAATTTGACCATGTTTGCTCAGATTCTTCATCCCACGATCATCCATGTGGCCTAAGTAGTAGTGCCACAACCGATAAGCCTCCTTCTGATCCTGCACTGTTGTTGCTGCATCAGATTCTTCAATTATCGTAGATCCAACCAACTTGTAGAGGTTGTTCTCCATCCTCCTGCCCCTCATCACCACCATAGCACCTTTGGAGATATTGAGAACTCCACTCCTGGCATGACTACTGAAGCTGCAGCCGCTCTGCTCTAGATAGCCCAATGATATGAGATTTTTCTTCAAATCTGAGACGTGCTTCACATTTGTGAGAGTCTGCACCATTCCATCAAACATCCTCATCCGAATGCTTCCAATACCAGCGACTCTATATGGGTGATCATCTCCAAGTATCACACTCCCCTCATCAATCTTGGTGTATGAGATAAACCAAGATCGGTTTGGGGTGTAGTGATACGAACAGGCTGAATCCATGGTCCATACATCTGTGTATCTTCTATGACTATCTGATACAGCCAAGAGGTCATCCTTCACCTCACTATCAGCCACTTTACTCAGTGCATCAGATCTACTCTTTTCTCCCTTCTTGTTCTTCCATTGTGGGCAATCACGCCTGAAGTGCCCGATCTCGTTGCACTTGTAGCATGTGGCTTCCTTTCTGTTCTTGCTCTTCCGGTACTTTGATCGTCCCCTTGACTTGCCTCTCTCCTTTGATCTTCTAGGTCACTCCTCCATGGTCAAGCTCTCATGGAGAACATCTTCCTTGGTCAACTTCTCCCGTTATTCGTTGGTTCTCAATATCGAGACCATGTCTTCATACTCCAGGATCTCCTTACCATAGAGCAGCGTCATCACCAATGGATCATAGGATGAGGGCACTGAGCATAATAGAAGCAACGATTTATCTTTTTTCTCCATCTTCACTCCAATATTCAGCAACTTGTTGCACATTTGGTCAAATTTCTGGATGTGTCCCAAGACATCTCCGCCTTCTTGCATTCGAAGGCTGTACAATCTCTTCTTCAACATCAACTTGTTGCACATATTCTTACCCATATACATAGTTTGCAACTTTGACAACAAGCCTTTTGGGGTCCTCTCTTCTAAAACTGAATAGAGTGCCGCATCCAACAAGCATCCTCTGATCACAAAGCAGGCCTTCTTTTTCAAAGACATCCATTGGCGATTTGACATCCTTTCAGACTTCTCTTCCAATGCCTGATCCAATTCAGCTTGAACCAGAAGATCTTCCACATGAACTTTTTACATGAAAAAGTTTTCTTTCCATCGAACTTCTCAAAATCAATCTTCACATTGCTTCCCATGACTGGATCCAAGCCAAAAAAAAAATGCAACACAGATCCAAGGGATTTGAGAAATACCTTGATAGGACCTTGCTGAATTCACAACACCTGAGGATCTTCAACTTTCAAGCATCTTCTCCTCCTTCCACACAATCTAGCTCTGATACCACTTATTTTAAATTATTCTAGGACCTATGAAAACCTTTGTACCTTCTGCCAACTCAGAGGAAGCAAGTTGGAGATGATAGTAAGAAAGATAAAGATTAGATGATAAGAAGATGAGACGACAGCAGAGTGAGAAAGAGAGAAACCTAGGGTTTCGGGAAGAAAAGAGATTTAATTCATTCTCTTATCCGTAATCTACATATACATGTATATATATAGATACCCTAAGTCAACATGACTCAGCCCTAAAAAACTCTCCTCGACTAATCCATACATGAAAAAACTCATCCAAGCCCATGTAAACCCATGTCTTGCATGCTCTCATTCTCTAGACTAAAAATCTAGCTCAATACATGAATTAGCCACCTTAAGACCTCTTATACTAGGCCTTAAGATCCCTTAGATTAGACCCAATCAAAGACCAGATAGAAAATTTGTCTAGATCTGTTCATCACCATCAAGTTGGCTCGATCAGAAGTCGAGCTGGCTCAACATCGTCTCTCCGAACCATATCTTCTATCTACCTGAGACAGCCGACTCGGATACGGTTGAGCTGGCTCGACTGTGTATCCAAGCTAGCCCAACTATGTGCCAGTCTTTTTATCTTTACTGATACATCTCTGATGAATCCTAGCCTTCAGGAGCCATTACCTTGACTTCTTCACGATCTTCCAAGACTTGGGAGTACCACACTTGTCCTCTCATTTTCTACCCATTCCATGCAACTTCGAAAGGAGTTTTTTAAGAGGGTGCATGCGTGCAACTGAGAAAGGGGCTTCTTAGTTAAACAGTGAGTAGCGTAAGATCTCCTAGGCATGAGCTTTTGTGAGGAGTGAGGTCAAATTGTTGGTCACAAAAACTCAGAGAGGGGTCTCTAGGGTTTTGGGTGTGGGAGGTTCTAGGGTTTGGACCTTGGGTTTGGGTGGTGAGTTCAAGAGCAGTGAGCGTCGTCTTTCCACCAAAACCTACACACCACCTTGTCATCCTCCAAAGTATACTTGCTAGTCTTTTGGAGCATTTAGGAGATCGAAAAGTAGATCATCGATTGGATCAATGAAGATTGACCGTCGAAGGCTCCGGCATGGAGCTAGCACTTCAGTGGAGCTGATTGAGATTAGGAGCTCCATGTGGACCAACCATAGAGGCCTGATGAGTGTGCAGCTGTAGTGCAATGCCAGAGTTTCTTTCAATGGATTTGGATCACGGAGGTCATTTATCCATGTACAGGTATTGTGTTCTGAACATAATTCGATCAACGAATATAATTTACTGATCGATCGTATTTAAATTTTCTAATATATATTACCATGTCTAGATCTTGAGTAGGACTTTATGATATGATCATTGTATATCTTAAATTAATATTAGATTAATTTTATCTTCCATTATAATTAATTTGGAAAAAAAATTTGAAAAGTATGCCTTAAACCCTGCATGGTTTTCTTCAATGGTATCAAAGCCAGGATTGCTTGACATGTTTATATATTATTAAAAAAATTAAATGCTTACATATATGATATGTTTTAAATCCAGATAGCTTAATAATCAAGGATGAATGAGCCCCCAAGCCGTTCGATCATAAGGGATAAGTATGGTTTAAAGACCATCTCCTTCCATTCAGTGGGGATCCCTTATGGTGATAGAGGTGCCACCATAAACTCATTCGTTAAGATGAATAGTAAAAAATTTTATTTATTAAAATTATTTAAATATAAAAATTAAATATGAATAAGTTTAGATTTGATCTAAAAGGTGATTCATAATTTAATTTTTAGTATGCTTTATTTTCTATTATAAAACTAGCAATAGGATTGCTGTTTATCAAATTAGTTGACCCATTTGTAAAATGAGTCAATGCATTTAGTGAACTAGAAAATGAAAACCTTTCAAATTTAAAAATTATTTTTAAAATACTGAATCCTAATCCATCAGCTCAAAAACTTAATTAAAAGAATTAAGTATTGTCTAATAGGGTCTAGAATTTTGAATTAAAGATTTTAAGACAAAAGCATAAAACTATAGTTTAAAGGGTTAGATGAATTAGGTCTATTATATGGGTTAGATCTAAGGTTAGTTAAAAAATGGACTTAACTAGGGTAATTGATCAAATCTAGCCAAATGTTAAATTAGATTAGGTCAAGGACACTCTAGAATCAACTTCAATATTTGTAGTTAGATGAGTCCATGTCTTTAACAAAGACGAAGATGGACTTGATTTATGGCTATGCGGTTAAGTCCAAAATTACTAGATTGATTAGATTGAACCTAATTAATTGATTGGTGTCTAAGGTAAGTTTGGTAGTCTAAACTAGTAGTTTTTAATTAGGAGCTACTCGCACTGATTCGATCTTTAACGAGTTAATGGCATATCCCTCCCACTTATCTCACTTATCTAGTCGACATGGTTGATTAGGATTTAATTAGATCACTTAATGATTTGAGTTGACCCATGTCATTAGGAATTAGTTTGGCTGATTTTAATCAGTAAGACTGAATTAGGTACCTATGGATCAAATTTGATCCTAGTCCTCGTCTATTGACTTGGTGAAGTCAGTTGGAGGATTTGACTAGGTAAAGTCAGTGGGAGAAATTTGGTCCGTATCTTTTCTATCCTTAAATCACATATAACCTAAATCTTCTAAATTATTAGGTCCTTAAAAAAGATAAAATTTTGGAGATAACTAAGTCATTGCCTCCCATTAAGGTGAATGGTAATGAGTCCAATTTTCTAGATGGACATTGGAGGTGCCCTACACCTGGTGTTCATTTAGATATTGGAATTACTATTCATCAAATGATGATTAGGTTGCACTCTCTAAATGATGATCAGATTGGTTAGAGCTTTTCTCGAACCTGATTTTCATTCATTTGATGCACCAAACTCAATCATATTATTGGTTAAACCTAACCAAATCTTTTCAGTGGAAGCCATAGCCTACTAAATTAGTTTCTAGGGTAAAATTAAAATACTAAAAATTATTTGAAGAAATAATTGATTGTCAACCTACCTATAGATGCACACAGATTAACTAGAGCTTTTTTCGGATCCGTTTATAGTCTATGTGGATTCTAGTACCCACTAAGGAGTTAGTGTAATTCCTCGAGTTGGAGATAGAGGCTACCAATTCATAAAAATAGTGAGAGGACCATTAGACTAAAGTTCAAGTCTTTAGGATTATATAATTTGAGCACTAATTATTGAAAAATGTATCGCAAAGCCAATCGTTAGCCAGTTAACGGTTGAGCTACATTGTATCTATAATTGATTCATTAATGAATAAAATATATTTTTGGCATCTTTTCATCATAAAGTATTCATCTTCTAACGAACTCTATTATTATGATGAAGTCCTTAGAACTATTTAGATTTGATAAAGAGAGGATTTATTGATTAGTCATTAAATTTGTTCATGACCAAATGATAGACTGTTAATTAGGATGATAGCATCTATCGAGCATAGGTCGCTGTATGCCATATAGGTTGGTTGTCCTCTTAACCAAGGAGTGTGGAGATACTGGTATGGCATACAGGTGAGATGAATGGATACATCATCATTGAACGTGACCAACTTTAGAGCATTCTGTTGTTGAGAATGTCTCTGATGGAATATAGATTTGCGTCTCTTAGATCTGAGATCACTTCAATGACTTGCAAGCAACTCACTGTGCTTTGGTATCGAACTAACTAAATTTTTAATTCAGTAACAAAAGGCTTCTGGGCACAGTCAAGTACTTGTAAAGTAGGTGTGTGATCAAGATGGAATTGACCACTCCAAGAATTGGAGAAGAATATATCACTGTATTTTAATATAGCAAAACCTTGGCCAGGATAATCCATCAGATGGATTTGATATTTTGAAATATAATATGGACAATCAGATTAGAGTTGACAGTTGAACTCTAAGGTGTCCTACTAGTATTTTGGTCAAGAGGATGAATTGTATGAAAACTATATTCGCATGGGTTCTAAGGATGTTGTTATACACATTCGACCTATCCGACCGTTGGGTACCATTGCTAGATGGTTACTTTGATTGGTATAGAAATCTATTTTTATACTACCAACTTAGGGTCGGACCTATGAGGTCACACATATTAGAGTTTATGATCCGATTGGATGGTTGATCAGCGATTTAGAATCATTCTAGGGTTAAATGATCAATACGATTGATGTTTAACCTAGCGCAAGTATTGTGGGAGGATCGATTAACAATTCAATTACTATTTAACTTAATTTAATTAAGTCAGAGAGATGACATTAAGTATAATTAAATATAATTTAATTAGATTTATTTTGGGCTTGATTGGATCAAGTCTAATTGGCTTATTAAATAAGCCAAGTGTAAGGAAGAACTAGTCCTAGTTCAATTAGGACTTAGGTCAACCCAATTTCTAATATGATTAAAAATTAAATTAGAATTAAATCTAATTTAATCTGATTTAATTAGATTCTTAATTGTATTAAGACCTATTTTAATTTGGTTAAATAAATTTTAATTTTATTTGGTCTAAAGATCAAGTTGGACCAAGTCAAATTGGAAGTCCTAGTGAGATTAGGACTTATATCAACCCAATCTCTAATTTAATTAAAAATTAAATTAAAATTTAATTTAATTTAATTTAATTAAGGTCTTGGTTGGACTAAGACCTATTCTAATTGGATTGAAATAAATCTGATTTAATTTGGTTAAAAGATTTTGTTTGACCAAGTCAAACTGGAAGTCCTAGTATGACTAGGACTTCCCTCATGCCACCTTAGCCCCAACGCCCTCCCACTCCTATTTTTTAGGATTTTTTCATGGAAAATCCTCTCCCTAGGCCCTCTCATGCATTCCTTTCTCTTCCTCTCCTATTTATTTGGGAATTAGTTAAGGACCAAGTCAATAGATGGAAAGTTGTTGTGGTATTGGACTCTATATGATAGAATCCCAGCAGACATTGACTCTTCCCTTGTGTGCTGCCCCACCCTGATTTCTTTTATGATTTATATGGTAAAAAGAGAGTTTTTGCGTGCTCTTTTGTGGTGGTCCATGGCATGGGATGAGGAGGGGGCGCCCAAGTGTTGGGCGCCCCAACAACTTGCCATATATGGTCCTGCCTTGTCTAGAAATTTAACCTAGACAAGGCTCTTCCATAATTTATTATTTAAAATAAATTTTTACTTAATTTTTTTTGTGAAAAATAGACCTTTGAGAGAACATTTTGGTGTGTGAAAGTCAGAGGGAAATGATTCTTGAGCAATGAGATTCAATTGACACAAAACTAGGTGTCTAGGTGAGAGCAAAGAGAAGAAGAAGAGAGTCTTCTTTTAGGGCTGTTGTGTTCACCTCTTCCCTTCCTTCTTCTTTAAGTTTTCTGAAAGTGTCTCACATCTGAAACCTCATCTCCTCCTTCTATTTGGAAGAGTCCAAATCTAGAAGGAGGAGGCATCTGTTCGACCATCGAAGAAAGATCAGCATAGTACTAGCATACTGTGTTGATTTTCTGCATTAGGATTTCTTATCGTGCTCATGGGCTTGTATGGACGACTCCTAGATGTCAGACGTATGTGCGGCTCATGACTTCATCCTAAAATTTAGATCAACAAGTTAGAAGGTCTAACTTGCATAGGTAATAGATCTGATCTATTGGTTTTATAGCTGCATTAGATGTAGTATTGTTGCATGTTGATAAGATCAACATGTTTTCTTTTCTTTGTATTTTTTAATTTTTGATTTAATGACATACTATGATCATATAATAGATCTTAAATTTAGAGTATTTTTATATATTTAAAATTAATTTTTAATTAATTTTAGTCTTTCACTGTCTGATCTTGAAAATGTTTCGAGATCTAGTCCTGAAATTCTAGATCTGGTTCCTTCAATTGGTATCAGAGCCAGATTTTTATTACATGATTTCTTGAGTATGTTTAGATTATTTCTTAGATTATATCTAATTTATAATCTAATTATTAAATCTAAAATTAAAAATTCAGATCTCATGAACTACTGGTTGTCCTGCTGTAAGGTTTTCCCCTTACAGTGAAAATGTTGTCCTAATTTATGATGATCTGCTCCTAATCATAAATTTATTAGATTTGATCTAATTTTATTTATAATTTAATAGATTTAAAATAGTTTTAGATATGAAAATAAAGTTTTTAGATTGTATGGACTGCTATAAGGTTGTCCTGCTATAAGATTTACCCCTTACAGTGGAAAGATTGTCCTAGTACGTGCTGATCTAAAATATTGATCATAAAATTTTATATTAGATCTAAGAGATTTTATGATCTAATTAAAAATATTTTAATCTAATTTTAATCATCATAAATATGTTAGATTTGATCTAAGTTGATTTATGATTGATTGGTGTTAAAATTATTTCAAATACATGAATATGTTTAGATTAGATCTAAAGTAGTTTCATGTTTATTTTACTTGTATATTGATTATAATCGAACATGCAACTTGGTTGATAGAACCATATTGTAAAAATATTTTACAAATATGAAAACCATTTTTGAAAAGTCAAATCCTAACCCTCAGCCCAAAACTTAATTAAGAATTAAGAAGTTGTTTGATTAGGTTCTAGGATTATAAATTAAAGATCCTATGACACAAATCATAACACATTGGGTTAATGGATTAGTAGGGATTAGGTTCATTAATTGGTTTAGACCTAAGATTAGATTAAAGAATGGACTTAATTAAAGAATTGACTAAATCTAATCAATTGTTGTCTTAGATTAGGTCAAGGATTCTCTAGATCAATTACAATAGTTGTAGTTGGTCAAGTCCATGTCTTTAATAAGAATCAAATGAACTTGATTCTTGGATAAGTGGTCTAGCTCGAACTATTAGATTGATCTAATCAAGATTAATTAAACCAGTTGGTATCTAAGATAAGTTTGGCACATATGATCGATGGTTTTTAATTAGCAGCCTGCTTACCTGGCCATTTCTCATGGTGTCTAAGGCAAGCTTTGGCAGACCCTCCCACCGATCTCACTTACCTAGCCTTCTTGGTGGGATTAAGTTTTGATCTGATCACTTGACAATTTGAGTTGACCCATGTTGGCTAGGTAAATCAGTGCGACTGATTTAGGTGCTCCTAGACCAGCCTATTAATGGTCTTTCTTAAGCTGACTTGGTGAAGCTAGTGGAAGGACCATGATAAGCTGGTTAATCTAACCTTTTCTCTAAATCAAATTAATTAAATCCTCTAAAATTATTAGGTCCTTAAAATAAAATAGTTAAGGTGATAACTAGATCATAACCTCCCATTAAGTGGATGATAATGGATCCATTAGTTGGATAATCATTGGAGGCCCATAGGCCTGGTGCTTATCCGCTAATAGAATTATCATTTATAATATGATTTCTTGGCCGCATCTCTCTAAATGGTGGTTAGACTGACCAACCATAGTTGAGCTTAATCATTCATTAGTTAGATGGATCAAGTATGATCATGTTAATGGTTGGACCTAATCGAAATTTTTAGTGGAGGCCTTAGCCTATTGAAAAGATACTTAGGGCAAAATTAAATTACTAAAATTATTTGAAAAAATAATTAGTTATGAACCTATTCTTAGATGTACATAGGTTGACTAACCATAGTTGGGCTAGTGTGCAGTCTATGTAGATTCTAGTATCTACTAAGAAATTAGGGTAATTCCTCAAATTGGAGGTAGAGGCTATCAATTTGAATAAAATAATGGGAGAAATTTTTTGATTAAAGTCCAAATCTTTAGGTTTAATGAATTAATTACTAATTAGACTTTTGGTTCTCCTTTATGCAGTTAAACCCTAACCATAGTTGTTCCATTCACTGTTAGACAGTGACTAACTTATGGGATCCAACTTCGATAATAAGTATCGAAAGTTGAATGTTGTTCAGCAGCACGAAGTGGTTCGTGTTGGGGCTTCTATGCCCAATTTAAACATAAGGTCCAAGAATAACCTAGATCAGGCAGAGTGCTTTCATTGTAAGAAGTAGGGGTATTGGAAGAGGAACTATCCTTAGTATCATGATTCCCATGACCCCAATAGGTTGAATAAGAGAGATGAGCAAGTAGTTGCTGATCAAGGATGTTATATGATAACACCTTATAATTTTTCTATTTATGATACTTCTACTTAGGTATTGGATATTGGAAGTGCAGTCCATATTTGCAATACATTGCAAGGACTTCAAATTAGTAGAAGATTTGAGAATAATGAGCGATTCCTAAATGTTGGAGATGGAAGGTCTATTCCAGTTCTAGCTATAGAAATAGTTCAACTTATTCTCAGTACTAATATCATTTCTTTAAATGAATGTCATTATTCTCCTTCCTTTCCAATGAATATAATCTCTGTTAGCCTTTTTACCAAGGATGGTTATCATTTATCTATAAAGGGAGATTATTGTGATATCATTATGAATAATGTTACAATAATGCAAGAATAATAAAAAAATGATATTTATATTTTATCATAGCCTGTGAGTGTAATGTATACTTCTAGAAAATATCCTGGATTAGATAATGTCTCTGATATCTACCTATGGCACTATAGGCTAGGTCACATTAATAAGAATAGGATAAATAGGTTGACCCAAGAGGAAATCCTTGAAGTTAGTGATTGTGAATCACTTCCGACCTATGAGTCCTATCTTCTTGGAAAAATAACCAAGTCATCTTTTACTGGAACGGATAAAAGAGCTACTAAGCTCTTAGGTCTAGTACATACTGATGTATGTGGACCCATGAGCATAGGTACTAGAGGTAGATATTTCTATTTCATAACTTTCACAGATGATCTATCCAAGTACGGATATGTTTATCTGATGAAACATAAGTCGGATTCATTTGAAATGTTCAAAAGATTCTGAAATAAAGTAGAAAAATAAACTGAAAAGAATATTAAAACTCTTCGATCGAATCGAGGAGGTGAATATCTATCTAGTGAGTTCTTGACATATCTAGGAGAGAATGGAATTTTCTCACAGTGGACTCCTCCTGGGACACCACAATATAATGATGTATCGGAAAGGAGAAATCGAACCTTGTTGGACATGGTTCATCCATGATGGGTTTTGCTAATTTGCCTATTTCATTTTGGGGTTATGCTCTTGAGACTTGAGACTGCATGTTATATATTGAACAATATACCGAGTAAATCTGTCGCAAAGACTCCATATGAGATATGGACTGGGCGTAGGCCTACACTCTCACACCTGCAGGTTTGGGGTTGTCCGGTCTATGTCAAACGTTTGCATACAGATAAGCTTGGACCTCAATCTGATAAGTATGTATTTATAGGGTATCCCAAAGAAAGTAAGGGTTACTATTTCTATCATGCTGAAGAACAAAAGGTGTTCGTCAATCTTAAGGCAATCTTTTTGGAAAAGAATTTTCTTAGTGAATGAACTGTTGCCTCTAAGGTTGAACTTGAGGAAGTTCAACGGTAGAAAAATCGACACCTATAGCTGAACCAGAACTAGATTTAATTAGATCAAATTTGGAGCCCAATGTACCTACATCATTAAGACGATCCATTAGAGTACCGCATCAGCCAGACAGATACTATGGTTTTTTGGTTCGGGATGGTGATCCCATCGAACTCGATGAAAACAATGAGGATCCGATCACCTACATGGATGCTATGCAGAGATCTGATTTCGAGAGATGGCTTGAGGCCATGAAATTCGAAATGGAGTCTATGAAAGTCAACGATATGTGGACACTGGTTGACCCACCCGAAGGGGTTAAATCCATTGGGTGTAAATGGATCTTCAAATGGAAAAGGGATGTAGATGGAAAGGTGGAGACTTATAAAGCCCATCTGGTTGCCAAAGGGTATCGTCAACATCATGGTATTGACTATGACGAGATGTTCTCTCCTATGGTAATGCTCAAATCCATTCGGATAATGCTTGCAATAGCTATCCATCTGGACTATAAGATCTGGCAGATGGATGTAAAAATAGCTTTCCTAAATGGAGAGATGACTGAAGAGGTGTATATGATATAACCTGAGGGGTTCACATCCACAGATGAGTCCAAGGTGTGCAGGCTTCAGAGATCCATTTATGGATTGAAGCAGGCATCTTGGAGTTGGAACATGCATTTTGATAAGGTGATCAAAACTTATGGCTTCATTAGGAATGGAGAAGAGCCCTGCATTTATAAATGGCCAAATGGTCCAGCAATAGTATTTCTTATCTTGTACGTGGATGACATTCTCTTAATCGGGAATGACCTCTCCACACTCAAGGGAATAAAAGTCTGGTTGTCATCACAGTTCTCCATGGACTTGGGAGAAGCATCCTACATCCTAGGGATGAAGATCTATGGAGATAGATCTAAGAGGATGCTTGGGTTATCTCAGTCTATGTACATAGATACTGTGCTGAAGAGGTTCAGTATGGAGAATTCCAAAAAGTACTATCTCCCAATAGGCCATGAAATTTCTCTCTCTAAGAAGGATTGTCCAACAACTTCTGAAGAGATAGAGAGCGTATGAGTAGAGTCCCATATGCTTCGTTAGTGGGATATATCATGTATGCCATGATATATACAAGATCAGATGTAGCATACTCACTAGGAGTAGTGAGTAGATACCAATCTGATCCTGAAAAAAACCACTAAAAAGTGGTTAAAAAAATACTTAAGTATTTAAGAAATACTAAGGACCAATGGTTGGTTTATGGCGAGTCAGATCTGAAACTTGTGGGGTTTACAGACTTCAGCTTTCAATCTGACCATGATGATAGTAGAAGCATGTCAGGATATATCTTTACTCTGAATGATGGAGCCATCTGCTGGAAGAGTTTCTAGCAGCATACTATGGCAGACTCTATTTGCGAAGCGAAGTACATAGCAGCATCAAATGCTGCAAAGGAAGCTGTGTAGCTAAGAAAGTTTATTATTGAGCTTAGAGTAGCATCCTTCTTTGATGGTTCGGTCCTACTCTATTGTGACAACACTGATGCCATTGCTCAGGTGAAAAAATCGAAGGTACTCCAGCAGACGAAACACATTCTGTGCCACTTGCACCTGGTTCGGAAGATCGTGGATCGAGATGACGTCGACCTTCAAAAGATCAACAAAAAGGAGAATCTGGTCGACCCCTTCACTAAAGCCCTTATGATAAAGGAGTTCAACAACCATAAGTTGAAGATGGGTATTAGATACTGTGCTGAGTGGCTTTAGGATAAGTGGGAGTTATTGGACAATGTGTTCCAAAGCCAATCATCAGCTTATTGATGGTTGAGCTACATTATATCTATAATCAATTCATTAATGAATAAAATATATTTTTGGCATCTTTTCATCATAAAGTATTCATCTTCTAACAAACTCCATTATTGTAATGAAGTCCTTAGGACTATTTAGATTCGATAAAGAGAGGATTTATCGATTAGTCCTTAAATTTGTTCATGACCAAATAATAGGTTGTTAATTAGGATGACAGCGTCTATCGAGCATAGATCGCTATATGCTATATAGGTTGGTTGTCCTTTTAACCAAGGAGTGTGGAGACACTGGTCTGGCATATAGGTGAGATACATGGGTACATCATCATTGAACGTGACCAACTCTAGAGCATTCTGCTATTGAGAATGTCTATGATGGGATATAGATATAAGTGTCCTTTAGACCTGAGATCACCTCAATAACTTGCAAGCAACTCACTATGCTTTGGTACTAGACTAACTAAATTTCTAATTCAATAATGGAAGGCTTCTGGATACAGTCAAGTACTTGCAAAGTCGGTGTGTGATCAAGATGAAATTGCCCACTCCAAGAGTTGGAGAAGAATGTATCACTGTATTTCAATTTAGCAAAATCTTGGCTAGGATAATCCATCAGATGGATTTGATATTTTAAAATATAATGTGGACAACCTAATCAGAGTTGATAGTTGAACTCTGAGGTGTCCTATGATCATTTTGGTCAAGAGAATAAATTATATGAAAACCATATCCACAAGGGTTCTAAGGATGTTATTCTACACATTCGACCTATCCAGCCATTGGGTACCATTACTAGATGGTTACTTCGATTGATATAAAATTCTATTTTCATGCTTCTAACTTAGGTTCAGACCTATGAGGTCACACACATTAGAGTTCACGATCCGATCGAATGATTGATCAGCGATTTAGAATCGTTCGAGTGTTAAACGATCAATACGATTGATGTTTAACCCAGCGCAAGTATTATAGGAGGATCGATTAGCAATTTAATTACTATTTAGCTTAATTTGATTAAGCCAGAGGACTGAAATTAAGTTTAACTAAATATGATTTAATTAGATTTAGTTTGGGCTTGATTGGATCAAGTCGAATTGGCTTATTGGATAAGCCAAGTGCAAGGAAGAACTAGTCCTAGTTCAATTAGGACTTGGATCAACCTAATTTTTAATCTGATTAAAAATTAAATTTGAATCAAATTTAATTTAATCTAATTTAATTAGGTTCTTAATTGGATTAAGATCTATTTTAATTGGGTTAAATAAATTTTAATTTTATTTGGTCTAAAGATCAAGTTGGACCAAGTCAAATTGAAAGTCCTAGTGAGACTCAGACTTGTATCAACCCAATCTCTAATTTAATTAAAAATTAAATCATAATTAAATTTAATTTAATTAAGGTCTTGGTTGGATTAAGACCTATTCTAATTAGGTTCAAATAAATCTAATTTAATTTGGTTAAAAGATTTTGTTTGACCAAGTCAAATTGGAAGTCCTAGTATGACTAGCTAGGACTTCCCTCCTTGCGTCACTTTAGCCCTAATGCCCCCCCACTCCTATTTTTTAATATTTTTTCATGGAAAATCCTCTCCTCATGCCCTCTCATGCATGCCCTTCTCTTCCTCTTCTATTTATTTGGGAATTAGTTAAGGACTAAGTCAATAGATTGAAAGTTGTTGTGGTATTGGACTCTGTATGATAGAATCCCAACAAACATTGACTCTTCCCTTGTGTGCCACCCCACCCTGATTTCTTTTATGATTTCCATGGTAAAAAGAGGGTTTTTGTGCACTCTTTTGTGGTGGTCCATGGCATGGGATGAGGATGGGGCACCCAAGTGTTGGGCGCCCCAACAACTTGCCATATATGGTCCTGCCTTGTCTAGAAATTTAATCTAGACATGGCTCTTTCATAACTTATTATTTAAAATAAATTTTTACTTAAATTTTTTATAGAACATAGAACTTTGAGAGAGGATTTGGGTGTGTGAAAATCAGAGGGAAATGATTCTTGGGTGTTGAGATTCAATAGACACAAAACTAGGTGTCTAGGTGAGAGCAAAGAGAAGAAGAAGAGGGTCTTCTTCTAAGGTTGCTGTGTTCACCTCTTCCCTTCCTCCTTTGAATTTTCTAAGAGTGTCTCATATTTGAAACCTCCTCTCCTCCTTCTCCTCTTTGGAAGTGTCCAAATCCAGAAGAGTGAGGCATCTAATCGACCATCAAAGAAAGATCAGCACAGTACTAGCATACTGTGTTGATTTGCTGCATCAGAATTTCTGATCATGCTCGTTGGCTCGTGTGGATGACTCCTAAATGCCGGATGCATGTGTGGCTTGTGACTTCATTCTAAAGTCTGGATCAGTAAGTTAGAAGATCTAACTTGTATAGGTAATAGATCTGATCTATTAGTTTTATAGCTGCATGAGATGTATTATTGTTGCATGTTGATAAGATCAACATGTTTTCTTTCCTTTGTATTTTTTAATTTTTGATTTAATAACATGCCATGATCATGTAATAGAACTTAGATTTAAAGTATTTTTAGATATTTAAAATTAATTTTTAATTAATTTTAGTCTTCCACTGTCTGATCTTGAAAAAGTTTCAAGATCTAGCCCTGAAATCCTAGATTTGGTTCCTTCACTAATATGGTTTCATATTTTTCTTTTAGATAAATAGAATGGCTAGTGTTAGTCCACTCCGTTCACTATTAGACAATAACAAGCATTTAGGACCTAATTATGAGAAGTCTAGTGTTAACCCTAATCAAGTAGATCTAAAGAGAAAATGTCCTATTGACTCGAATAGGCTGAACAGAAAAAATCAGCAAGAAATTGCTGGTCAAGATTGTTATATGATAACATCTTGCAATTTCTTTATTTGTGATACATCTACCTGGGTATTAGATATTGAGAGTCTAGTTCATATATGCAGTTCATTGCATGGACTTCAAATTAGTAGAAAGTTTGAGCACGATGATAGATTCTTAAATGTTGGCGATGGAAGGAATATTTCAGTCTTAGCATTGAAAACTCTTAAGCTTATTTTTAAAATAAATAATGTCATTGTAAGTGATTGTCACTATTGTCCATCTTTTATGATGAACATAATATCTATTGGGCTTTTGGCTTAGAATGGTTATTGTTTATCAATAAAGAAAAATTGTTGTGATATCATTATGAATGATGTCATAATAATGTAAGGACAATTAAGAAATAGCATTTATATTATAATGTACATGTCATATAAACATTCGAAACTAGATGATATCACTAATGCCTATCTTTGGCACCGTCGGCTCGATCATATAAACAAGAATAGGATCAATCAGTTAGTCAAGGAGCGTATCCTTGACATCGATGATTGTGAATCATTGAATACTTGTGAGTCCTACTTTCTTAGTAAGATGACCAAATCATCTTTTAGTAGAAAGGATAAATGGGCCACTGAGCTTCTAGGTCTAGTATATACTGATGTATGTAGATCCATAAACACATATGCTAGAGATGGATTCTGCTACTTTATTATATTTACTGATGATCTATCTAGGTATGGGTACGTTTATCTTATGAAGAGTAAATCTGAGTCATTTAAAATGTTCAAATGACATCGAAATGAGGTAGAAAAATAACTTGAAAAGAGTATTAAAACTCTTTAGTCTGATCGAGAAGGTGAATACCTTACCAATGAATTTTTGGCATATCTAGGAAAGAATGGAATTCTCTTACAATGGATACCTCCTAGAATACTACAGCATAATGGTGTTTCTAAAAGGAGGAATCAGATCTTGTTAGATATAGTTTGGTCCATGATGGGGTTTGTAAGTTTACTGATTTTTTTTAGGGTTATGCACTTATGACTGCTTGTTATGTTTTAAATAATATTCCAAGCAAGTCTGTTGCAAAAACTCTATATGAGATTTGAATTAGGCTTAAGCCGATACTCTCTTACCTTAGGGTTTGGGGATGTCCGGCCTATGTTAAATGTTTGTAGGTAGAAAAGCTTAGACCTAGGTCTGATCAGTGCTTGTTCATAGGGTATCTCAAGGAAACAAGGGGTTATTATTTCTACCCTACTGAAGAGCAAAAGGTATTCATCAGTAATAGGATAGTCCTTTTGGAAAAAGAGTTTCTTATGGAAGGAACAACTATCTCTGATGTTGAACCTGATGAAGTTCAATAGGTAAAAGAACATTCTAGTAAACCCGCAGAACTGAATTTGATAAGATCAAACCTAGAGCCCATTGTAGATGCACCTTTAAGGAGATCTGATAGAGTACCGTGTCAACTAGATAGACATTATAGTTTCTTGGTCTGGGATGGTGATCCTATTGAACTCAATGAGAAGGATAAGGATCCGATCACCTATATGGATGCGATGCAGAGGTCCGACTCTGTTAAGTAGCTAGAAGCCATGAAGTCTGAAATGGAGTCCATGAAAGTCAATAGTGTATGAACATTGGTTGATCCACCTAAAGAGATAAAATTCATTAGGTGTAAGTGGATTTTCAAAATAAAAAGGGATGCAGATAGGAAGGTAGAGACTTATAAAGCCCATCTGATTGCCAAGGGATATCATCGGCATTATGGCATTGACTATGATGAGACATTTTTCCTGGTGGCAATACTCAAGTACACTCGGATTATGCTTATGATAGCAGCATACTTAGATAATGAGATCTGGCAAATGGATATGAAGATAGTTTTTCTAAATGGGTAGCTGGATGAAGAAGTGTATATGATACAACCAGAGAGATTCACATCCACAAACGAGTCTAAGGTGTGCAGGCTTTAGAGATCCATTTATGGATTGAAGCAGGCATCTCGAAGTTGGAACATGCATTTTGATAAGGTGATTAGAACGTATGGCTTCATTAAGAATGGAAAGGAACTCTGCATGTACAAATGGACTAATGGTTTTGTAGTCGTATTTCTTATATTGTATGTGGATGATATTCTCTTAATTAAAAATGACATCTCTGCATTACAGGGAATAAAGATTTGGTTATCGTCTCAGTTCTCTATGAAGAACTTGGAAGAAGCTTTCTACATCCTGGGGATGAGAATCTATAGAGATAGATCTAAAAGGTTGCTTGGATTGTTTCAGTCCATGCACATCGATACCATGCTGAAGACGTTCAGCATGGCAAATTTCAAAAAGGGCTATCTTCTGATAGGCCATGAAATTACTCTCTCGAAGAGGGACTGTCCAACAACTCCTCAAGAGAGAGAGTGTATGAGTAGAATACCATATACTTCTATAGTGGATTCTATTATGTACGCCATGATATGTACGAGATTGGATGTGGCATACTCATTAGGGATAGTAAGCAGATACCAGTCTAATTTGGATGAGAATCATTGAAAGGTTGTAAAGATAATCCTAAAGTATTTAAGAAATACTAAGGACTAGTGGCTCATCTATGGAGATGCTGACTTGAAACTTATAGGATATACTGATTTTAGTTTTCAGTCAGATCATGATGACAGCATGGTGTGTCAGATATATATTTATCCTGAATAGTGAAGCGGTCTGCTGGAAGAGTTTTAAGTAGCATACTGTGGTCGATTCTATATGTGAGGTGGAGTATGTCCCAGCATATGATGTTATAAAGAAAGCTGTGTGGCTGCGGAAGCTAATCGGTAAGCTAGGAGTGGCACCCTCCTTGGATGGTCTGGTTCTATTTTAGTGTGACAACAATGGAGTCACAGCTCAAGCGAAGGAGCTGAAGGCACATCAGTGCACCAAGCACATTTTGCATCACTACCATCTTGTAGAGAGATCATGGAACGAGGTGAAGTCGAGCTTCAGAAGTTCGACAAAAAGAAGAACATGATCGACCTCTTTACTAAAGCCCTCAGAATCAAAGAGTTTGACAATCATAAAAGGAAGATGGGTATTTAATACTGTTCTGAATGGCTTTAGTCTAAGTGAAAGTTTGTTGAAAATTGTATCCTAAAGTCAATCATTTAGATTGTAGACAATAGAGCTCAATTATAAAATATACTTGAAGTATAAATAAATAAAATTATTATTTTGGTATTTCATCACTCCTGTGTATCTTCCTATAATGAACTTTTCTATGATGAAGTTCTTAGGACTATTTAGACTCGACAAAGAAGGATTTATCGTTTAGTCCTTAAACTTGATCACAATCAAATGATGCATTATTACCTAGGACGACAACGTTTTATCGAGTGTAGATCATTGTATGCCATATGAGTTGGTTGTCCTCTTAACCAATGAGTATGGAGATATTGGTATTGCATGTAGGTGAAATATAGGGATACATTTCACTGATCCTGACCCACTATGAAGCTTTCTGCTATCAAGAGTTGCTCGCGAAGGATATGAGTATAAGTATCCCTTAGACCTGAGACCACCATTATGACCTGCAAGTAACTCATTGTACTTTGATACCAGACTACCTGAATTTTTAATTTAATGATGGAAGGGTAATGGATGCAGTCAAGTACTTATGAAGTCGATGTGTGAGTCAAGTTGGGATTGACCCCTCCAAGTGTTGGAGCAAGTGCATCACTGTATTTCAATTTAGTAAACCTTCAACTAGGGTGGTCTATTCCATGGATACTAAATTTTGAAATATAATGTGGATGTATTTTAGGATTGGCAGTTAAATCCCAGATCGTTCTTTGAGCATTTGGGTCATTGGTATGAATTATACGGTAACCATATGCTACAGATTCGTCGATGTTGCATTACGATTATTCAACCTATCCGGATGTCAGGTACCATTATTAGATGGTCACATTGATTGATATAGAAAATTAATTTCTATGCTACCGACTTAGGATTTAAACCTATAGGGTCACACACAATAGAAGTCTTACCTGATTTGATGGCTGATCAAAAGTTCCAATGGTCTAGGACTCTATGGTCAAGAGTTTCATTGGACTGGAACTCTATGATCAAGAGTTTCGCTAGTCTGAAATTCTGAGTTCTACTTATCTGGAACTCTCTGATTAAGAGTTTTATTAGTCTAGGATTTTGTGATCACCGATTTCATTCGTTTGGAATACTGGATTCAAGAGTTTCACTGGTTTGGGACTCTTCAAGAGTTTTATATAGATGGAACTCTATTGCCCAGACATCCATCCGATTGAGACTTTATATTTATTGGAGGATTAATTAGTAATTAGATTGCTAATTAGCTCAATTTGATTGAGCGATGAGAATTTGATCAAATCTGATTGAATTTGATTCGATTGGATTTGACTCAATTAGGTCATGAGATGATCTAATCGCTATCGAAGATTCGACCCTAATTTGATTAGGGGCCAGACCTAATTAATTTCTAATTTGATTAAAATTTTATTAAGTTGGGTTAAGCCAAATTTTATTGGATTTAATTTGATCTGATTGGGTCTAGATTAATTGGTTTGGTTGAAACCAATTTGGACTAAGTCAAATGAAGTTTAAATTTTAAACTCATTCTCCCTGCACCTTGACCACTTTGACCCATGCCCTCATTCTCACGCACATTCAGATTTTTCCAAGAGTTTTCCCACATAGAAAGAAGAAAATTTGCCCCCGTTGACTTGGTCTTACATTGGATAAGGATGTGGTTTCATTTGAATTATGAATTCAAATGGGAGGTTGAAACAAATTCAACCTCCCATCCTTATCTATTCTCTTATCTATGCCTCCTTATGGTTTTGCGCCAATTTTTCTCAAGGTTTTTGCATGTGGACATGTAGAAGGAGAGTCCTTCTGTGTGTCAGACAAATTTGAATAGTGTTGGAAGTGGTTTCATCACCACTTAAATTTAAATTTAAGTGGTCATCCACATGCAAAACCCATTGCACGCACACCCATTTAAGAAGAGTTTTTATGGGCATGAATGATGAGAAGAAAGGGGCTTCTGGAGAGAGAAAATCTAGGTGGGTGCACCTTTCTGAAAGGAATATGCCCTTAAGCCAATTTATTGGAATGTTCTTTATCTTCCAGACTTATGTAATGATATTTTTAATAAATAAAGATATTTATTTCATCATATGCAGTATCTTATTATTTATTTAAGATTATAATGAATCCTATAAATTAGGACTATGATTTTAAATTATGATGAGATCATACTAGTGAGACCTAAAATCTTAAAATCCTAATTTAAATATTCCTAGTCGATGGGACATTGAGTTAGGGATCAATATTTTTCGGTAAGACTAGCACATTCTTTGTATGCTCGATTGAGAGGGTGATTGATCTCACAATAACTTATGTATGACACTAATACAAGAATGTGGGTGCTCATTAGAGAATGAGTTCACTGAATTGATCCAAATTGAGAATATCTAATGGAGTCTTATCTACATGTCAATAGATGGTTCTCATAGTGGAATTTGTGCATGTAATCCTTTGACCTGAAACTACCATAGAATCTTATATATATAAATCCATATTTTGGTTCATACTCATTCATGACTCAGTTATGTACGGGATGATCTGGATATGGTAGATTATATATATGAAGGTTGTGAGTAGGTTAACATGGAATCGATCTCTCCTGGTAAGAGGAAATAGCATCCTACTTGCTTCAAACAAATGATGATTCAGGAAGACTTTGATCAAAGCATGATGAAAAATTAGAAATGGTTTCTAATGTTTTATTAAATGAATCATCATCATGAGATTGAAAGAGAAATGAATATGATATTTGGGTTGACATATTTCCATACCCAGAGTCATATTCAGGATGTAGGGAGATCGAAGGATCTAGTTGCATGGTAATTTTCACTGAAGGGTTTTTTTGGTATTTCCATCAAAATTTCACATCTTCTAGGAAGTCATGATACGTTGCTAGATGTCAATCATGTCTTGTGGGTTCGATCAAATTAAAATTTTAATTTGATCATTAAATTAGAAAATGTTCTAAATTAAGTCAAATTGGGTTGGCTAGTTTTGACCTAAATCGATTTGGTTGAATTCTAACCAGATTAGGTCAAATCACACCCAGACTCACTACCAGTTAGATGTGGAACCCAATGGGTCACACACAAAGAGAGTTGATTAAGGGTCTAATTGGATTAGACCATGTTTGCAAGATGAACATGCTAGCACATGTAGCAAATCCTAGCACCTGGTTTCGAATTGGATTCGAATCGGCTTCCAATTTGGGCTAATTTAGATCCGATTTGAGCCAAATAAGATTTGATCTTGAGTTGGATTAACCTTGATTGATTGGGCTTTAGATTGGGTGCCACATACCTACATCCCATGTGCCAGAGAGTCTCTCTCTTGCGTGTGGGAAGTCTTTCATGCGCAAAGAACACTTTGGCGCATGGAATTTGTTGGCGCCTACCTTCCTTGACTTTTTCCATTTTGTTATGTCACATAAATTTTTATATTGGCATGGACATCAGATATGGGGATGCGTAGAAGAGTCCTTCTGTAGATGAAATACTTCTTTTTTCTTTTTCGCCCAGGATGTTTTGTCGCCCAAGACCCCTTGCCACCCAAGACTCCATGCCGCCTACTCCTCCTTGATGTCTCTTGGACCAAGTCAAAGTCTCTTGGGACTTTGACTATTCAAAGATTATCTCCACACCTTCTTGCTGAATGGGCATCCCTTTTTAGAGCCATTGGATGGCCTTTTTTCATGATCTAATGGATGAAAAGGGTGGCGCCAAAGATGAAATATTGCGACTCTTCGTAAAAAACTTACGTAGAATTAGTCCAAGAGTCCTTCTGCTTTAAGGCACCTCTTGGACTAAGTCTATATCTCATTTTTACTGATGAGGCATGAGATTGGCTGATGGGGCATGAGAAATTGATGAGGAAAGGGTGTGAGATTTTTTGTTGGCACCCCTACGTACATTATAAATAGGGGTGCACACCAAGAGTCCGAGTGTGTGAAAATTATCTTTCTTTCTTACAAGAGTTTCTTTTTGTCCAATTTTCTTTCTTCCTTTCTCTTGTCTAGACCTTGTCCTTATAAGGACAAGAAGTCATCTTAAGACTAAGAGATTAGGAAGAAAAATTAAGAAGACAAAAGAAAAAGAAAGATAGATAAGGAGAGGCAAGGAAGGTGACATAAAGGCTAAAGAAGGTCTTGCCCTTTTAATTAAAGTTCTTATTATTAGAACTTTAATTATATAAATCAGAGGTGCTGGTGTCTTGATCAAGTCTCTGTGTGGATCAACATTGGAGGGTGAACACGTGGGCACCTGGTGGAACCCCTGACGGACTGCTACCGACAATCAGGGTTAATTTAGGGTTTAGCGATAAGAGGTATGTTCTAATACTTTCTTTTATATTACAAATGCATGTTATATGATTTAATTGCTAATGAGGTGGTCCTAGGGTTTGGGTTTGGTTTATTTGATTTCATATTTTGCTTTGAAATCCATGCTTTCCCCTGTACACCAATCCCATCAGTGGTATCAGAGCAAGCCTTATTAGGTTAAATCATATAATGCTTTGCTTATAGTATAATGGCATAAATGAAAAATATGATATAATATTTTTAGCATGTTTTATTTATATGATGAGATCATATTCTTTTTCTTATCATAATGAGATTATGTTGTATATATTATTCTGTAAAGGTTGCCCTGATATAGTGGAAAGTATTCAGATGGTTGTCCTAGAATAATTATACATGTTAATTGACATATATAAATTTTATCATAATTAATGCTATTATGCATTTAGTTTATTTTAAATCAATATGTACATTGAGATCATTTAAATCCCTCTATAAAAAAAAATATATTAAGTTGTAGTGTAATTAATCTTTAGCTGAATCAGTCAGAATGTCTAATTGATCAATCGGTGTCTAAAAAAAATGGTTCTTGATTGGTAAAGAGAATATGGTTTTTTAATTGGTTCCATTGTTTGACCTGGCTAATTTATTGGTGTCTAAGGAAAGCAATGGGAGGACTCCCATTTCTCTCCCATTTACCTGGCCGATTCGATTAATTTAATTTCAGATTAAAATGCTTAATATTATATTCACTATATTAAGGCCTTCCTTCATACTAGTTTCTTATTATGTCCAGAACCATATTAGTTCTGTTGTGTAACCACAAGATCTATCATGGGAAAAGATGTAATATTAATCTAGTGCATTGAGATGCTTACAGCATTTTGAATATACTACTTTGTTGTGTAACCACAAAAGTAGTTATATTTCAATTTTGACTGTATAGAAATGAAGGGTTCTACTTAAACTAAAATATTAAAGTTTGTTGTACTAACACAAGATTATTAATGTTTTAGAGGCAAAAGTTTTTGAGAGTTGCATAAAATGCAATTGGAAAGAGTTTCCTACCTTTGAACTTATAATAGGTTTGTTGTGCAACCACAAGACTTTTTATAAGGAATTAGGATCTTATTCTCACTAAGAAAATCAATAAGAGGGTTATGATTTTTAGTGGGAGACATAATTAAATTAAAGTCCTAATTTAATTATGTTTTGTCATCATGAATTGTTTGCTTATATATTGTTCTTTATTATGTAGATTAAATGGCTTCTTCACTTTCATTACGTTCAATTTTGGATTCAAATAAATTGACTAGTCAAAATTATGTTGCCTGATTGAGAAACCTAAAATTAGTACTCAATCAAGAAAAACTTTCCTATATTTTTGATGCCCCTGATCCTAAGCCGTTAGAAAATGATGCCATAGATGAAGATAAGTCCACATACAAGATGTGATAAAATGATTTTCTTACTGTCAAATGCATCATACTTGCCTCTATGAATAATGAATTATAGAGGCAGCATGATAGCATGGACACTCAGTCCATATTGCTCAATCTAAAAGAGCTTTATGGAGAGCATAGTAGGACTGCTAGATATGAGATATCTAAGCAATTATTTCATGCAAGAATGACAAAAGAAATATTCGTACAAAATCATGTTTTGATGGTAATTGACCTAATCACTCGATTAAGTCAATTAGGTTTTGTAATGGATGGAGAGTTAAGTCAGGATTTGATCCTGCAATCACTCCCAGAATCATTTTCTCAGTTTGTCATGAACTATCACATGAACAAACTAAATTTTTTATTGCCTGAGCTGTTAAATATGCTCAAGATAGCAGAAAGCCATATCAAGAAAGATAAGGCTCCTCTTCTTCTTGTGGAAGGGATCTCCAAGAAGAAGGCAGGCAAAAAGGGTTCAAAGAGAAGGTTGAATCCTAAAAGTGGTATAAATAAGAAGAAAAAGGGGAAGAAGGTCTCCAAACAAACGACCTATTTTCACTGAGGCAAAGCAGATCATTGGAAGAAGAATTGCAAGGCTTACCTTGCAACCGTGAAGTCTGGTGCAAATAATGCATCAAAAGGTATGTATGAGATACATACTATATTATCATTAAATTCTTCCATTTCAAATTCTTGGGTATTAGATACCGACTGTGGATTTTCATATCTGCAAATCTTTGCAGGGAGCTACAGAAAATTAAGAGTTTGAAGAAAGGTGACTTCAAGCTCTATGGCGCTGGAGGAGAGTCTATCCAAGCAGAAGCTATAGGGATAAATATATTGAAGTTACCTTATGGAAAGATCTTAGAGCTTACAAATTGTTATTATATGCCTAAGATCATTAGAAATATTATATCTATACCCTTGTTATTAAAATAAGGTTATAGTCTTAATGTAACGAGCGAAGGTTGCTCGATCAAATATTCTAATGAAAATATTTGTTTTGGCATATTTAGCAATGGTTTGTTGACTCTATGTTTGGATGATAATATATTTCATATTGATGAAAATAGAAAACATAAGAGAGATGACATAAATAATACTTTACTTTGGCATTGTCGATTAGGTCATATTAGTGAGGCTAGGATTAACAAGTTATACAAAGAAAAGTTCTTTGATCTTTTGATTATGAATCATTGGGAACTTGTGAATCATGCCTCATGGGTAAAATGACCAAGATTTCCATTTAGTGGACATAGAGAAAGGACAAATGAGTTATTAGGAACTTGTACATATGGATGTATGTGGTCCTATGACAACTCAAGCCAGAGGAGGATACTCTTATTTTATTACATTTCACTGATGATTTATCTAGGTTTGGATATGTGTATCTTATGAAACACAAATCAGAAGCCTTTGATAAATTTAAAGAGTATCAAAGTATGGTCGAAAAATAAACTGGACAATGTATAAAAATCCTTCGATCTGATCGAGGAGGAGAATACTTATCTAGTGAGTTTCTAGACTATCTTAAAGTTAAAGAGATTCTCTCTGAATGGACACCTCCTTATACACCATAATTAAATGGTGTAGCCGAAAGAAAAAATCATACCTTATTAGATATGGTACGGTCCATGATGTGCTTCACTGAATTACCTATTTTCTTCTGGGGTCATGCTCTGGAGACTGCAATTTACATCTTGAATAGAGTACCTTCTAAATCTGTATCTAGTACTCCATATGACATATGGAGAAGTAAGAAACCTAATCTTAAGTATCTTAAGATATGGGGTTGTCCAGCTTATGTCAAAAGAAATTTTGGACATAAACTTGATGCTAGATCAGATAGATGTCTATTTATAGGATATCCTAGAAATAGTATAGGATATTTATTCTACCATCCTACTGAACAAAAGGTATTTGTAAGTAGGCATGCCATTTTCATGGAAAAAGAATTTATCCTAGAAAAGGGCAGTGGCAGAAATATTGAACTTAGTGAAGTTCAAGAAAAACAAATAGAAATTTCTCAACCATATAATCATATAAAAGAACCAGAACACATAACTCCTATCCGTAGGTCTAAAAGAGTACGAAATACACCTATAAGGATATGGTTTCATTGTTGAGAACAATGAAAGCCCAAGTCATTGAAGAATGACGAACCTCTGACCTATGCGGAAGCAGTCAAAAGTAAGGACTCTTACAAATGGCTGGCTGCCATACAATCCGAAATGGAATCCATGCACACCAACAAAGTATGGACTTTGGTGGATGCACAAGAGGATATAAACCCTATTGGATACAAATGGATTTTTAAAAAAAAGATTGGAGCTGATGGTCAAATTGAAACCTATAAGGCCAGATTGGTGGCTAAGGGATTTTAGGCAAAAATAGGGGATTGATTATGATGAAACATTTTCACCTGTTGCCATGCTCAAATCTATTCAGATTATGCTTGCTATAGCAGCATACCACAATTATGAAGTATGGCAAATGGATGTAAAGACTACCTTCCTTAATGGTTTTCTTGAGGTGGAGGTCTATATGTCACAGCCAGAGAGATTTAAGTCAAATGAGAAACCAAATCAGGTATGTAAGCTTAAGAGATCCATTTATGGATTAAAGCAAGCATCAAAGAGTTGGAACATCCATTTTGATGAAACAGTAAAAGAGTTTGATTTTATCAAGAATGTTGATGAACCATGTATGTATAAGAAAACTAGTGGGAGAACCATAGTCTTCTTGGTTCTATATGTAGATGACATACTACTCATTGGGAATGATATCCCAATGTTACAATCAGTCAAATTATGGCTATCAAATAAGTTTTCCATGAAAGATTTGGGAGAAGCATCGTATATACTAGGAATAAAGATCTATAGAGATAGATCTAAGAGGATGCTAGATTTGTCCCAATCAAGGTACATTGACTTAATACTGAAAAGATGCAGTATGGATGGGAGTAAAAGAGGTTATTTACCCATGAGTCAAGGCATACATCTCTCTAAAAAGATGTCTCCTAAGACACCTGAAGAGAGAAATAGAATGTGTTCTATTCCTTATGCTTCGACTGCTGGATCAATAATGTATGCCATGTTATGTACAAGGCCTGATGTTGCTTATGCTTTAGGCATTGCAAGTAGATTTCAAGCTGATCTAGGAGAGGATCATTGAAAAGCTGTAAAAAATATTCTTAAGTACTTGAGAAGGACTAAGGATATTTTTCTAGTATATGGAGGTTTTGATCTTAAATTCGAAGCATATTCTGATTCAAGTCTTCAATCAGACCCAGATGATAGCAAATTCATTTCAGGATATGTATTTACTCTGAATAGTGGAGTAGTAAGTTGAAAAAGTACTAAGCAGTCAACTGTAGCTGACTCAACCACTGAAGTAGAATATATAGCTATAAGTGAAGCCGCTAAGGAAGCTGTCTGGATGAAGAAGTTCATCAATGAATTGGAAGTTATTCCTGAAATTGAGAATCTAGTACCACTTTACTATGATAATACTGGAGCTATAGCTCAAGCAAAGGAACCAAGGTCTCTCAGTGGTTATCAGAGCAAGCCTTATTAGGTTAATCATATAATGCTTTGCTTATAGTATAATGGCATAAATGAAAAATATGATATAATATTTTTAGCATGTTTTAATTTTATATGATGAATCATATTTCTTTTTCTTATCATAATAAGATTTTGTTGTATATATTATTCTGTAAAGGTTGCCGCTGATATAGTGGAAAGTATTTCGGATGGTTTGTCCTAGAATAATATATATGTTCATTGACATATATAATTTTATCATAATTAATGCTATTATGCATTTAGTTTATTTTAAATCAATATGTACATTGAGATCATTTAAATCCCTCTATAAAAAAAAATATATTAAGTTGTAGTGTAATTAATCTTTAGCTGAATCAGTCAGAATGTCTAATTGATCAATCGGTGTCTAAAAAAAATGGTTCTTGATTGGTAAAGAGAATTATGGTTTTTTAATTGGTTCATTGTTTTGACCTGGCTTAATTTATTGGTGTCTAAGGAAAGCAATGGGAGGACTCCCATTTCTCTCCCATTTACCTGGCCGATTCGATTAATTTAATTTCAGATTAAAATGCTTAATATTATATTCACTATATTAAGGCCTTCCTTCATACTAGTTTCTTATTATGTCCTAGTTCTGTTGTGTAACCACAAGATCTATCATGGGAAAAGATGTAATATTAATCTAGTGCATTGAGAATGCTTACAGCATTTTGAATACATTACTTTGTTGTGTAACACAAAAGTAGTTATATTTCAATTTTGATGGTATAGTGAAAGAAGGGTTCTACTTAAACTAAAATATTAAAGTTTGTTGTACTAACACAAGATTATTAATGTTTTAGAGGCAAAAGTTTGAGAGTTGCATAAAATACAATTGGAAAGAGTTTCCTACCTTTGAACTTATAATAGGTTTGTTGTGTAACCACAAGACTTTTTATAAGGAATTAGGATCTTATTCTCACTAAGAAAATCAATAAGAGGATCATGATTTTTAGTGGGAGCATAATTAAATTAAGTCCTAATTTAATTATGTTTTGTCACATGAATTATTTGCTTTATATGATGTTTTTATTATGTAGATTAATGGCTTCTTCACTTTCATTACGTTCAATTGGTTGGATCAAAATAAATTGACTAGTCAAAATTATGTTGCCTGATTGAGAAACCTAAAATTAGTACTCAATCAAGAAAAACTTTCCTATATTTTTGATGCCCCTGATCCTAAGCCGTTAGAAAATGATGCCATAGATGAAGATAAGTCCACATACAAGATGTGATAAATGATTTTTCTTACTGTCAAATGCATCATACTTGCCTCTATGAATAATAAATTATAGAGATAGCATGATAGTATGGACACTCAGTCCATATTGCTCAATCTAAAAGAGCTTTATGGAGAGCATAGTAGGACTGCTAGATATGAGATATCTAAGCAATTATTTCATGCAAGAATGACAAAAGAAATATTCGTACAAAATCATGTTTTGATGGTAATTGACCTAATCACTCGATTAAGTCAATTAGGTTTTGTAATGGATGGAGAGTTAAGTCAGGATTTGATCCTGCAATCACTCCCAGAATTATTTTCTCAGTTTATCGTGAACTATCACATGAACAAACTAAATTTTTTATTGCCTAAGCTGTTAAATATGCTCAAGACAGCAGAAAGCCATATCAATAAAGATAAGGCTCCTCTTCTTCTTGTGGAAAGGATCTCCAAGAAGAAGGCAGGCAAAAAGGGTTCAAAGAGAAGGTTGAATCCTAAAAGTGGTATAAATAAGAAGAAAAAGGGGAAGAAGGTCTCCAAACAAACGACATATTTTCATTGAGGCAAAGCAGGCCATTGGAAGAAGAATTGCAAGGCTTACCTTGCAACCGTGAAGTTTGGTGCAAATAATGCATCAAAAGGTATGTATGAGATACATACTATATTATCATTAAATTCTTCCATTTCAAATTCTTGGGTATTAGATACCGACTGTGATTTTCATATCTGCAAATCTTTGTAGGAGCTACAGAAAATTAAGAGTTTGAAGAAAGGTAACTTCAAGCTCTATGGCGCTGGAGGAGAGTCTATCCAAGAAGAAGCTATAGGGATAAATATATTGAAGTTACCTTATGGAAAGATCTTAGAGCTTATAAATTGTTATTATATACCTAAGATCATTAGAAATATTATATCTATACCCTTGTTATTAAAATAAGGTTATAGTCTTGATGTAATGAGCGAAGGTTGCTCGATCAATATATCTAATGAAAATATTTGTTTTGGCATATTTAGCAATGGTTTGTTGACTCTATGTTTGATAATAATATATTTCTATGTTACAAATGCATATTATATGATTTAATTGCTAATGAGGTGGTCCTAGGGTTTGGATTTGGTTTATTTGATTTCATGTTTTACTTTGAAATCCGTGCTTTTGCCCTATTCACCAATCCCATCACTTTCTAGAAATGAGGAAATTCAAGTGAGAAGGAGAGTCTACACCACTTATTTTCTACCTATTCCATGCAACTTCAAAAGGAGTTTTTTAAAAGTGTGCATGTGTGCAACTAAGAAAGGGGTTTCTCAGTTAAATAGTGAGTAGCGTAAGATCTCCCAAGTGGGAGCTTTTGTGAGGAGTGAGGTCAAATTGTTGGTCATAAAAACTCAAAGAGGGGTCTCTAGGATTTTGAGTGTTGGAGGTTCTAGGGTTTGGACCCTAGGTTCGGGTAGTGAGTTCGAGAGCTGTGAGCATCATCTTTCCCCCAAAACCTACACACCACCTCGTCATCCTCCAAAGTATACCTGCTGGTCTTCTAGAGCATCTAGGAGGTCGAAAAGCAGATCATCGATTGGATCGACAAAGATCAACCGTCAAAGACTCCGATAAGGAGCTAGCACTTTGGTGGAGCTGGTCAGGATCAGAAGCTCCGTGTGGACCAACTATAGAGGCCAAATGAGTGTGCAGCTGCAGCACAATGCCAAAGCTTTTTTCGATGGATTTGGATCATGGAGAGCATCTACCCACGCACAGGTATTATGTTCTGAACATAATTCGATCAGCAAATATGATTTGCTGATCAATCGTATTTAAATTTTCTAATACATATTAACATGTCTAGATCCTAAGTAGGATTTTATAATATGATCATTGTATACCTTAAATTAATATTAGATTAATTTTAGCTTTCACTATAATTAATTCAAAATTTTTTTTCAAAAAGTATACCTTAAACCTTGCACGATTTTCTTTAGTGAAGACCTCTTAATGATTGACCTAGTTTTTCTTTAGATCTTGAAGACAATCTTCAGTCGAAGAAGTAATGGAGGTAGAAGAAGAGGCAGCAGCGCAGCTTTCTTCCTTGGAGTCTTATTCCTGGAACCAACGGTATCTCTCCTTCAAACTTCAAGGGGAGGATGCAAATAAGTCTCTCTCTCTCTCTAGTGGTTGGCCAAAGGTGGTTTAGATCTGATAAAACTCTTATGGTACCCCAAAGATAGGTTCTTTTAAAGTGGCATCCAAGAGAAAATTTGATAGAGTCAAACTCTATCTTTTGATCAATTTTGAATTTAGATTGTAACCAAACTCTATCCATATGTAAAAGGGAGAAAAAGTGGTTGAACAAGAGGGTTATGGGCATGGAAATCCTCATGCAAATTTAGAGGGTTATGGGCATGGAAATCCTCATGCAAATTTGAAATTTGCATGAGGAGAGAAGGGGTGTGGGAAAGGCTTGGCGCATGGAAGGAGTCCTTCACAAATGGGACTCTAAGGTTTTAGATTGAGCTTCAAACCAAATCTTATTTGGTTTAGACCCAAATACCTAATTGAACCTAATCTAATTAGATTTTTAATTAGATTATATCTTAATTGAATTAAGATTTAATTGAATCCAAATTCAGATTAGATTAGAAATCGAATCTCTTGTAATTGAGTCATCTCATAACTCAATCAAACCAAATCCAATTCAATTAGACTTGATTCAAAACTCATTACTCAATCAATTTGAGTCAATTAGTAATCAAATTACTAATTAATCCTCCTACAACTTTTGCATTGGATTAATTATCAATCGTATTGGTAATTATATCCTCTCAGATTTATTGTTTATACATATATATCCTTATAATGCTTTTTTTGCATATATCCTAAAATTATGTGTATAATAATTTGTATGAGTATATACATAGAAAGTAAATTTGTGAGCTATATATGTGTGTGTGTGTGTTTGTGTATGCAACAATGAATAATTCATTGGGCTATGAATGTAAAAAGAAATAATTTATAAGGTACACATATAGATAGTAAATTTATGAGGTATAATTTGTATAAGGACTCATTTGGTTCGTGGGAACTGGAGGGGGGGATGGGAATTCCTAAGAAGTAGAAGGAGTACCCTTGTTTGGTTAGAGTTATTTTCTGGAAAGTTACTTTCTATGAAGAGAAGTTCTTCCCATGAACCAAATGAGTGCTAAGAGTGTTTGTGCAGAAAGAAAAAAAAAAAGGATGTACATGTAAAATAATAAATCTTTAAAAATATTAATTCAATTTCAAATATTTGTAAGGGTATATATGTACAAAAGGACCTTTATTGTATTTTTTCTGGAAAATAGGTTCAAATAGCTACTTGGTACATGGGCCTGCCTAACTGTCTCGACCTCATTGGGTGTGGTAGAAGTAGAGGAATGGTGCAAGACCACATATCCCTAAAAGAGTAATTCTTTCTGCACCACATGCAGTGCAATAATAATACACTGCTCTATCCCATTAGGTCAAGTAGCACTGCTTAATTTCCAATGCACATTAAATGTTGCAGTTCCACCTTTTCTTTTAAAATTTTGAATGATGAAAATGCCCCTCTATCCTAAAAAATTATGACATCGCTTGGTCCTATTATAACATTTTGAAGGCATATTATGACTTTCCAAAAATAGGATGTCATAAAGAGGGAAGGGCATTTTCATCATTGAAAATATCCTTCCCTCCTTATGACATCTTACTTTTTGAAAGTCATGATATGCCTTTAGGATGTCATAACATTGCTAGGGATGTCATAATTTTTTCAGAACAGAGAGGCATTTTTGTTATTTAAAATTTCAAACTAAAAAGTGGAATTGCTGGCATTTAATGTACGTCAAAAAGCGATGGCTACGTGGTCCAATAGAATGGCATGATGCACTCCACATCAATTTAATTGCACCACATATGGTACATAAAGTATTTGTTGTTGTGCAGGATTCTTTGACGTTGTTGAGGCTGAAGGAAGAGTTGGGGCATGCCTCCTTCCTCTAAGCTTGAGGCGCACCCTCTATGGCACCTTGGCATGTGAAAGACCAGAGAGAGAGATGTGGGAGAAAACAGTTGTATTGATCTTCTTGTTACCTTGGGTTTACAATATATATGTGTATATATATACTTATACATGGACCAAAATCCAACTCATAAAAAACTTCCTAGGCTAACTCAGTTCGAATGCACTCACCCAAACCTATGTACACCCATGATCTGATTATGCACTCAATTCCATGGATCTAAATCTAGTCTAAATTTTGATTAGCCCCCATGAGACCCACAAACCAAGGCCTTATGATCGTCGAGGGCTGAACCTCCACTCTAGGATCAAATTGGTCCTAATCTCTCGGAGCCAACATCCTGACTCCTCCCATGGCCTCCTAAGGCTTGGGAGCACCACTAATCCAAGCAATCTCAATCATGATGCCCTAAGCCTTGACAAACCTCACATGAACCATCTGCACCATCCTGCTGCTTCTAGAGTTGACACCATCCCCTCGAAGCCACCTCGCCTCCTTAGCTGCAACACTGATCTATACTATACAGCCCCTAAGACTCGTGCTCCATCGCACTTCTTAGCCTCGAATTGATGTCCTCCTACTCTGACCTCATGACTGCAATACCAACCTATGCTCCATAGTGCCATCCAGATAGCTTTCTGTGCAAACTCTAATGCCTCTACCAATTTTTTTCAGCTACTGTGCATCCTTGGAGATCTTTGGGATGACCATCTCCATAGCTAAAAACCTATGCTTACTCCTTGGCACCATCTTAGATTTTATAGGATCCCTTCTGCTTGGCTGCTGATCACTTTTTCTGGACTTTTTTGGAGAACCTGAAGCATTCCTATTCCAACACTCATTGCAAACCCTGACATGGTCTCCTTAGAACTATGCCATCCATCTGCACATCCCACTCCATCTAGAACTATGCATCTCTAGTATTGGTGTTGGAATATCACTTCTCCCTCTGCAGCCCTTTGTTCTGAACTCGTATCAAATCCCTCTCTACTTATGAAGCCACCTCTACTGGTGCTCCACCTGAAACCAAAGTCCATTTGATGCTGTAGAAGAATCTGGCTCTATAATCAAGTCATCTAAGGCCAACCACTCAATGCTGTACTGCTGAGTCTGCCACTACACCTTGATCACTGTCACTGCTCCTTTGGACCCTCTGCACTCCGCAGATCCCTTCAAAGCCATCTCGAATACACTGCACCCTACAGACTCCTCCAAAACATACAGGAGCTCATCCAACTTCTCTAACTCAGCAACTAAATCCTAGAAAATTTCATTCTAGTACTTCATTCTCTTCTATCCCTACACCAACCATCGCTTCAGTTTCACTCGGAGGAACTATAGCTCAAATCCTATCCTGGGCTCAAACCTACCTATCTCTTTCCAAGGCTCCTGAGACTCCTTGGCTCTCCCTAAGACCTGCTCCTAATCTTCTTGAGATGCCTCCTGACACTCTCTACTGAGATACCTCCCTCGATTGCTGTACTGTCGAGTCTCTCTTAGCCCCTATGCCTCTAGGAAAGCATTACTGTAGTACTCTAATGCTCCTTATCTCATCTCTATGCCGCTCTACAGCCACCCAACCCGACCTACTGGACCTCCACCATCGCTACTCCCATCTCGGATACTTTGCAACCCCACAGGTACCTCCAAAACCATCAAGGACTTTCACCTCCTTTGAACCTATTGCTCTATCTCCCCTAAGGCTCCAACTGGTCATACCATTGAAAACACCCCAACTACTTTTCTAGCCTTCCACCAGACTGAATAGTTGCTTCTTTAGCTCCATTTCAACCCCAAGCCCATGAGTGATCTCTCCTCTGACATGCCAAATAAAATCACCAGCAGCTCAACCTTCATAATTTTTATTTTTAACACTATGCACAGCTGCATCCAGAAGAATAACTATGAACAAAAGAGAAAAGCAAATCAAAAACAAAACCCAAAACCCTATCGATTTTTTTTCTCTCCTAGAACCTTCCAAACTCTCAGCTTCTTCCTCTTCATCTCATCCAAAATAAAACTGATCACCTGCCTCCGTGCCACCGTCGGATCTAGGCACCGCCATTGGATCTGAGTGCTGCCATCATCGGATTGCTACTATGGCACACCATCACTGCAAGTGGCCGACCTCTATCCATGTGCCCACCAATGGATCAGATCCATGCATCAAGAGGAAGAAAGAGGGCCCTACACCATCTCGTCAGCTTGGATTCATGTGCCACCTCGCCAGATCGGCATGCCATTATCGGATCCTTGCTCCTCGACACTAGATTCTTCCTTGTGGCCTGCTTCGACATCAGATCCCTGCTCCCCGGCTAGCTCTTCAAGTTTCCACGATGCATGCAAGTCACCATCGCCGGATTCGATGCCACCATAGAGCCTGCAGCCACCGGACCCCATAGCCTGCACCATTTCATCGAAAGGGGAGGATTCGATCGATCTCCCCTGTTTCTACCACCTCCCCGACTAGCTCCCACTATACATGCACCTGCCGCCCGCATTCCATCAGCCATTACTGCTGGCTTGGTCACTGCTGCTTGCATGCACGAACGTTGCCGTGCGTCACTGGTGGAATCTACACCACTGCCATCTACGATGTTCCCAAAGAAGAAGACCCATGCTGCCTCCCTCCGAATCTCGACTGTCCTACACATGATCTCCACCATTGACCACCTATGGAATCCACCTCCGCATGTTGCACTCGGCCACCAGATCACCGAGATCAATGCCAACTCATAGGAATCAGCCTCCAAGCTTGAGATCGATGGCCAATCGCCAGCCACCAATTGGGAGGAAAAAAGGAGGGCCCTACTAGCCCCCAAAATAATTTTTTTGTTCTTCGTACTACTGAATCTTGCTCCTATGCTGGATTTGTTCTTCATGCCTCCTCGTACAGATGGCTCAGATACCAATTATTGTGCAGGATCTCTTGATGTTGTTAAGGCTGATGGAAGAGTTGGGGTGTGCCTCCTTCCTCCGAGCTTGGAGGCGCACCCCCTAGGGCACCTTGGCATGCGAAAGACCAGAGAGTGATGTGGGAGAAATTGGCTGTATTAATCTTCTTGTTACATAGGGTTTACAATATACATGTATATATATATATATCTATATATGGACCAAAACTCAACCCATAAAAAACTTCCTAAGCTAACCCAACTGAATGCACTTATCCAAATCCATGTACACCCATGGTCTGATCATGCACTCAATCTCATGAACCCAAACCTGGTCTAAACTATGATTAGCCCCCATGAGATCCACAAACCAAGACCTCATGATCGTGGAGGGCTGAACCTCCACACTAGGACCAAACTGGTCCTAGCCCTAGGACCATGCCTATCCTAGTCTTTTGGAGCCAATATTTTGACTCCTCCCATGGCCTTCAAAGACTTCAGAACACTGTTGATCCTAACATTTCTCATCCCTAAAAACATGGGCTATAAAGTCATTGAGGCCCAACCTATGTACTGAAAACTTGGGGTTCAATAATGGAGGCTATTGCTGGAGAGCATCTCAACAATGATCGAGGCACTGCCAAAAAGAGGGTGGTCGGCCGAAAAGGCTGGGGCCAAGTAGAAGGTTTAGACAATTGATGTACTTCATGCCATTTGACCATCTTATATGAAATGAACAAACATTTTAGTTCCAAAAAAGACTTTTAGTAGGTGGTTTGGTCCCATCGATTGGCTCACCACCTCACCTAACTATTATTGGTGATGAGTCAGTCAATGTGTAGATAACTCTTATCCAATGTTTCTCTAAATATGGTGCACCCAACTTGGTCTCTAATTCATGAAGCTCATCATGCCCAGAATATTGCTCCACTCCTTAGTTAAGTTAGACCCATCATTTGCACGAACTAGATTTATGATTGAAATCCTCACCATATCTGAAATATTAAGCCCAACCCATCCTCTAATCATAGCATCCTATGCCTAATAGCTATGTTGGATATTCTTGATGCAACTGAACTACTGTATCTAGCTGAGAATAATCAGCCCCGAAAAGGGCCCGCACAACTACAACGGTGGAAGACCAATGACTTAATATTTTCTTAGAAAGATTTCAATTCAGATCTTTTTAATCCTTAATTAGTCATAACGATTATAACTAACCTAATGGCATGAGTTAGCTTGAATCATTAGCCACCTCAATATAGAACTGGGTTGATCCAATCGGCCAGGTAACTAAGATCGATGAGAGGGATATGCCATTAACTCATCATGGATGCATCTAAATTGAGTAGCTTCCAATTAAAAACTACTGGTCAGATTTGTCAGACTTACCTTAGACACTAATTTGTTTGACCATAATTGATCCGGTTAGCCTATAATTCAAGCTTGAACTGCTGAGCCAAATTAGGTCTTGAAGTGGTTGACCATATATATATGGCTGTGGTCGACCTTGACCAAACTTACATCTAATGGATTAGTCAATTTAAGCACTCTTGATCCCATCTAACCAACTCTTGATTCGATTTGATCAACCACTTAAGCTAGACCTAATCAAGCTATCCATACCCAAGCTCATGTTTTATGAAAGTGTCTTAGATCTAAAAATTGAGCTAATTAGTTTCATAACTTAATTTTTAATTAAGTCTAATAGGGTTCAGAAAACAAAGCATGCATTTAGATTCTAGGATTTTTGGATCTAAGATTTTACAGGAAAGTAAGTTTTGCTTTTCTGATTGAGGATAAATGCGCAGCACTCTTACACGCCATAAGAGCATCCCATCGAGTGGAAAGCAAGGGCCTTTAAACCCTTCTTACTTTTATGACTGGATGGCTAAGAAAAATTTCTCAATCAGAAAATTAAAATATGCTACAAAATAATTAGATCTAGCATATATATCACATATATGTCTATAGATCTAATCTACACATGCTTTGCATATATCTCATGTATCAAGATTTAAAAATGCATCTCATGCATCAGATTTGATTATATCTAATATAATATCAAAAATTAATATGATCATAACATAAAAAAATTTAGATCTAATCTAATCTAGATCTAGAACTACAAATCTGGCTCTGCTACCAGTTGAAGAAAAAACTAGTGCAACAGGATCAACCTAAGCGGATCAGGTCATGCAGCAAAATTTTAAAATTTTTAAATCTTTAAAGATACTGATCCAATTAGATCTAAGAGTTCCTAGATCTAATTAGATAGATCTAAATAAAAATATAAAAATGATATCACATATCACCTGATTTTGGATGAACTATTCACTCGCAGTAATGATCTGATGTTGTCCGAGGTTCTAACGTTAGCCGCACACGTGCCTGATCTCTACCAGCATCCACTTAGATTAGATCTGGAGGTCTTCTTCTTTTGGATCTGATCTTAGAAAATTAGATCAGGAACTTCACTGTTGTGCCTTCGATCTAATTTTCGGCAGCAGGATATTCATCATAGGAACGACATCTTCTTGACTCGATCTTTGCAGCAGCAGCACTTCAACTTTTGATGGCTGATTCTCCCAACCCCTTGGGCTTGGAGAAGAAGGAGAGGAGAAGGAAGAGGTGGAATGAGAGATGGAGGGAGAAGCAGAGCCTGGACATGGTCAATTGAAATTACCAAATCCTTGGGCGGCACATCTATTTATAGACATATGCACAATCCTAGAGTTTTAGGGCTTTAAGCAATCACTTTGCTTAAAGTAGGACTCCTCCCTATTTTCCATGCCATATATCAAAATTCCCAAGCATTTTATCACACAAAATATGAGAAAAATAGGTGCCACCTTATTTGATAAGGTGGAGTTGACGCAGGGCTTCTCTCTTTAAGGAGTTTGAACTTTTCAAACTTCCTTGATCCATTCAGGATAAGTCTCCATGTATATCCACTGAGGGTGCATGCCAAGGAGGGGCATGCGCCCTACCCTCCCACTTCATGCAAATCATTTGGGGGCACGTGCTCCTAGAAAATCTCCAGGGAGCGCACGCCTCTTCTCTTCTTTCCTGCAAAGACTGGGTTAAAGTGGCCCTTGTCTTGATGCCCTTGGCAAGAGACCGAGATAAGTCTTGATCTCATTAGGACAAGTCTTGATCTGACCAAGACAAGGTCCAGCCAGATTAGGAAAAACCTATATAGGATTCTTAGGTAAGCCAAATCTAATTTGGCTCAGTCTAGATCAACCAAAAAGTTCATAAAAAATGAAAGTCAGGTCCAATCATGTGCTAGCACGATTTTCTTGAACCTGATTGGATCTATTTCAAATTAATCGGATCAGATTAGCCCAATTGATGACATCCAAACCCAAACCCTTATTTATGTAATCCAGTTAGGTTCAGTTTAGTATGGTAATAAGACATATTATGATTTTCATCATTGACACCATCGAAGTACCTTTCGATGAACCAAAACTCTTCTGATTCTCCTAATTAAAATCGTCGATCATCAAGACAATTCTAATTGATCTCAAAACCCATCAGCGACATCTAGCAGCATGTGGTGGCAACCCATTAGAATCGAATGCGAATCTCTCAGCGTAGCCAACTATGTGATTGGATTCTTCTATCATGAGCTCTCACAGGATCTAGGTCAAGGTAAACCCGTCAGACCCAACACCTATTATATGAATGAAACATTCAATTCGAGTTCGATATGAAACCTTAATAGAAACTTCTTTCTATTATTTCATACTGCCATGGCCATGGGTTTTAGAACTCGATCTCATGATCATCATAGGACTAATCCTCTACTGAGATTAGTAGATCCTATATTGGTGCGATCCAATTTCTACAATGAATATATTATAGCCAACATGCATCTCAAGATTTTAAATGACTAGGAGATCGAGTTATGGTATAGTCAAACTATAACACCTTCAAGATAAATTGTCGATGCACCTTAGATCAAAAAATCAATCACATGACTGCAGCATCGATTTAGTCATCGATGAGAAGGTAGACTTTCTTATGACTGCTCGAGATAGTCACGCTCAGTGTTCTTATTCTCAACAAGTATCTGTACTCTTGCATTGGTGTCTCCACACCATAGACTCAAGATATATCTATTCTAAGAAAGCAATCATACATCGATCTTTCAGATCGATCATCATCCTCATGATAATCCTATGATCGAGAGTAGTTTATGAGTTAATTATGATGATATATGCTTTAAATTCTCAACTCTTGAGAATATGTGTTATTATATTCATTAACTCAATGGATGTATCACAGACACTTTATACCCAAATGTAATAGAAGAAATAATTATTTTATTAATTATAAGTCAAAATAACAAAAATATTCTTAGAAAGTATTTATAAGTGTTGGCCAATCTAGCTTCTAGGGCACAGATCTAATACTATCTAGGTATGGGTACGTCTATCTTATAAAACATAAGTCTAAATTATTTAAAATATTTAAATAATTTCATGATAAAGTAGAAAACAAACTAAAAAAAATATTAAATTTTTTTGATTAGATCGAGGAGGTGAATACCAATGTAATGAATTCTTGATATATCTAGAAGAGAATGGGATTCTCTCATAGTAGACTCCTTAAGAGACACCATAGTATAATGGTGTATTGGAAAGAAGAAATCGAACTTTGTTGGATATGGTTCAATCCATGATAGGGTTTGATAGGATTTGTCCATTTCATTTTGGGATTATGCTCTTGAGACTGTCTATTTTATATTAAATAATATTACAAGTAAATCTATTGCAAAGACTCCATGTGAGATATGGATTGGATGTCGGCCTACACTCTCTCACCTTCGGGTTTGGGATTGTCCGATCTATGTCAAGCATTTACATACAGATAAACTTGAACCCCGGTCTGATAAGTGTATGTTTATAGGGTACCTCAAGAAAACTAGGGGTTACTATTTCTAATATGCTGAAGAACAAAAAATATTTATCGATAATAGGGTAATCTTTTTAGAAAAAATGTTTCTTGGTGAAGAAACTATTGCAGCTAAGGTCAAACTTGAAGAAGTTTGATAGGTAGAAAAACTAACATAATTAACCGAACCTAAATCAGATTTGATTAGATCAAATCTTGAGGCGATTCAATAGAGTATCGTGTCAGTCATATAGATAATTTGGTTTCTTGGTTCGGAATGATGATCTTATCGAACTTGATGAGAACGATGAGGATCTGATCATCTACATGGATGCAATATGGAGATTCAATTCTGAGAAAAGGCTTGAAGCCATGAAATCCAAAATGGAGTGCATGAAGGTCAACAACGTATGGATATTGATTGATCCACTTGAAAAGGTTAAATCCATTGGATGTAAGTAGGTCTTCAAAAGAAAAAGGGACATAGATGGGAAGGTGAAGACCTGTAAAGCTCATCTAGTAGCTAAGGCATATCGTCAATATTATGATATTGACTATGATGAGATATTTTTTCCTATGATAATGCTCAAATCTTTTTGGATTATGCTTGCAATAGCTGTCTATCTAGACTATAAGATCTGACAGATGGATGTGAAGACAGCTTTTCTAAATGGAGAGCTAGAAGAGAAGGTGTATATGATACAACCTGAAGGGTTCACATCCATACATGAGTCCAAGGTATGCAAGTTTTAGAGATCCATTTATAGATTAAAGCAAGCATCTCAAAGTTAGAATATGCATTTTGATAAGATGATCAAAATATATGGCTTCTTTAGGAATGGAGAAGAGTCCTGCATATGCAAGTGGGAAAATGGCTCAGTCATGGTATTTTTTGTACTATATGTGAATGACATTCTTTTAATCAGAAATGACATCCCTGCATTATAAGAAATAAAAGTATGGCTGTCATCTTAATTCTTCTTGAAGGACTTGGGAGAAGCATCCTATATTCTAGGGATAAAGATCTATAGGGATAGAACTAAGAGGATGCTCAGGTTATCCCTATCCACGTACACAGTAACTGTGCTGAAATGGTTCATCATAAAAAATTTTAAGAAAGATTACATACCAATAGATCATAAAATTTTTCTCTCTAAGAAGGATTGTCCAACAACTCCTAAAAAGAGAGAGCGTATGAGTAGAATCTCATATACTTTGGCAGTAGGATCTATCATGTATGCCATGATATGTACGAGACCAATTATGATATATATACTAGGATTAGTGAGTAGATACTAATCTAATCTAGAAGAGAACCATTGAAAGGTTGTAAAAATCATCTTTAAGTATTTAAGAAATACTAAGGATCAGTGGCTAGTTTATGGTGAGTCAGATTTGAAACTTATGGGGTTTACAGACTTTAGTTTTCAATCTGATCATGATGATAGTAGAAATATATCAAATTATATATTTATCCTAAATGATGGAGCTATCTATTAAAAAGTTTTAAGCAGCACACTATAGCTGATTTAATTTGTGAGGTGGAGTACATCCCGGCATCTGATGTTGTGAAGAAAGCTATGTGGTTGAGAAAATTCAGCATCGAGCTTGGAGTGGCATCCTCCCTAGATGGTCCAGTCCTACTTTATTATGATAGCACTGGAGCCATTGCTCAGGCTTACTATGTGGTTGAGAAAATTCAACCCCCATTCATCCGAACTTCTTACATCAGCTATGAGGGGACCCATTGATATGTATTTTCTTCTTCAGCGGACCTCCTTCTAGGATTCTCCAATAAGATTATTTTTGGAGTTCTTCTTCTTCAGCTGGGCTTCTCCTTCTAGCAGAACTACTTCCGAATTCTTCTCCAGCAGACTTTCTTCAAGATATCTTCAATCGTAGAGCTTTTGAATGCCTTCTGATCGAACTTTCCATAGTCGCCCAGAAGGGTCTCCTCGCCTATGCAAATCCGATTCTATACATAGCATGGACCAACTCGCACATAGACTACCTTAGGGGAGTTTGAATTTCTTTGGAGCTGATATAACTCAAAGTTCTTTACTGACCGACGTCTACTCCTCCAAACCTCAACTATTAAATTTCAATGAACTGGCACATCACGACAACAGATACTACTCTCCATAACAAACTCCATGTGGCTTCGAGCGGCCCACTACCAGATGGTTATGGCTGTTGCTATCAATTTATTACAGGCTCCACCTATAAAAGAGATCCTCTAGATATGTTTCTCTCTAGAGCTCTCTTCTTCTTCTTCTTCTCCAAACTTCACTACTTTCTTTTATGAGCACTCCATTTCTGTTGGCTAGAAGAGCTGACTTGATCGTCGGAGGATCCTACTGGAGCCACCACCCCTGACTCCGGTCAGAACTTATCTTGCAGGTTTTCGATGGCGACCTCATCTTCTCTAGCTCTAGCTTGATTTCAGCATCAACTAGATTTTGCACCAACAGGATTGGCGCTAGAGGAAGAGCCTTTGAGTCCTTATTCTAAAAGGAGTGCCTAGTCGATCTTGATCCTTTTCTTTTTTTAACTCTTCAAGATCCATCGAGATCCATTTTTATTCAATCTTTTCAGCCTAGAAATGCCTCCAAAGAAAATAACCACCCAACGATCCATTGCTTTTGCCTCCAGATCTGAGCAGGATCCGCCCATCCCTACTCCATCACTAATGCCTTACCCCATCCGTCAATGACCATGATGGATCTAGAGCAGTTCCATGCAGCAACTCCTGATGGTGGCTCCATCAAAAAATCCTCGTCAAGGTGTCAGGCCATGCAGCAACGTCCATAGTTGAAGAAAAGTCAAATGAAGTTTGACCGCGCTTCCAAACTCACCCCGAGCACAAGCGAGCCTAAACTCCTCGAGCTCATCATCAAAGAAGCCCTGATACAAGGGTGCAAAGAAGTTTTTTTTCTAAAAGATTCCATAACTATGCCCCCCTCAATTCTTTGAAAATACAAGTACCGATGGAGATCAAAGAGCAATTGCCAAGATCGGAGAGAATGCACACTCACCCTGGCAAGTGCAATCCTAACAAATATTGCCTCTACCATCATAACCACGGTCACGATATTGAGGAATGCATTCAACTCCAAGATGAGATCGAGGAGCTCATCAGGCGAGGTCGGCTTGGTCGATTTCTATGACATCGGCCTGAAGGAAGAGAGGATCGGCCAAGGGCACTACTACAGTCAGAACTGCCAAGAAGGGAGGAGCAACAGAAAGATCGGCCACCTCTCAGCATCATCAATAATATCTCTAGGAGATTTTGATGAGAGGAGGCCAGCAGATCTGAAGGATCGATGAAGAGACAGAGGACTGAAGAACCCATAGCCTTCACTGAAGCAGACACACAAGGAGTTCAGTTTCCACATAACGACGTGGTTGTAATTGCTTTAAATATTATAGACTATGATGTACATCGTGTCCTTGTTGATAATGAAAGTTTGATCGATGTCTTGTTTTATGATGCTTTCTCTAAGATGTCTATACCTAACAGTCGGCTTGGACCAATGAACTCTCAATTGGTAGGCTTCACTGGCGACGCGATACCAGTTGAAGGTATAATAACTTTGGTTGTGGCTGTAGACAATATCCAAGATAGTTCAGGGCATGAGTGGACTTCCAGATAGTATGGGCTCCATTGGCTTACAACGCAATCCTCGGCTAACCTGGCCTAAATGCACCTCAGACAGTAGTGTCGACATATTACTTAAAAATGAAGTTTTCGATAAGTTATGGGATTGAGAAAGTTAGAAGAGATCAAGCCCTGGCAAGGCATTGCTATTCAATTGCCTTACGAAAGGGGGAGCGATCAGATCCTTATTCAATTGACGGGCTGGATGTCTATGATGATCTAACGGAAGAGCAGGGTAAGCCTATCGAAGACCTTGCTTCTGTCCTACTGAATGACGAAAATGTAGAGCACATGGTGCAGATTGGCTCCAACCTAGCAGAAGAAGTACGAGTGTGGCTTGTCAAATTTTTGTGGAGAAACGTGGATGTTTTTGCATGCATCCTTGATGACATGCTCAGGATAGATGCCGAGGTCATGGTGATGGGATTGGTGAACAGGGCGAAAGCATGGATTTTAAAGCAAAACATGAAATCAAATAAACCAAACCTGAACCCTAGGACCATCTCATTAGCAATTAAGTCATATAACATGCATTTATAACATAAAAGAAAGTATTAGAACATACCTCTTATCGCTAAACCCTAAATTGACCCTGATCATCGGTAGCAGTCCGTCAGGATTTCAACCAGATGCCCACGTGTTCACCCTCCAACGTTGATCTACATAGTGACTTGATTAAGACACCAGCACCTCTGATTTATATAATTAGAGTTCTAATAATAAGAACTTTAATTAAAAGGGCAAGACCTTCTTTAGCCTTTATGTCACCTTCCTTGCCTCTCCTTATCTATCTTTCTTTCTTTTGTCTTCTTAATTTTTCTTCCTAATCTCTTAGTCTTAAGATGACTTCTTGTCCTTATAAGAACAAGGTCTAGATAAGAGAAAGAAAGAAAGAAAATTGGATAAAAAAAAACTATTGTAAGAAAGAAAGATAATTTTCACACACTCGTACTCTTGGTGTGCACTCCTATTTATAATGTACGTAGGGGTGCCAACAAAAAATCTCACACCTTTTTCTCATCAATTTCTCATGCCCCATCAGCCAATCTCATGCCTCATCAGTAAAAATGAGATATAGACTTAGTCCAAGAGGTGCCTTAAAGCAGAAGGACTTTTGGATTAATTCTATGTAAGTTTTTTACGAAGAGTTGCAATATTTCATCTTTGGCACCACCCTTTTCATCCATTAGATCATGAAACAAGGCCATCCAATAGCTCTAAAAAGGGATGCCCATTCAGCAAGAAGGCGTGGAGATAAACTTTGAATAGTCAAAGTCCCAAGAGACTTTGACTTGGTCCAAGAGACGTCAAGGAGGAGTAGGCGGCATGGAGTCTTGGGTGGCAAGGAGTCATGGGCGACAAAACATCCTGGGCGAAAAGAAAAAAGAGTATTTCATCTATAGAAGGACTCTTTTGCACCCCATATTTGATGTTCATGCCAATATAAAAATTTACGTGATATAACAAAATGAAAAAAGTCAAAGAAGGTAGGCGCTAACAAATTCCATGCGCCAAAGAGTTCTTTGCGCATGAAAGACTTCCCATGCACAAGAGAGAGACTCTCTGGTGCATGGGATGCAGGTATGTGGCACCCAATCTGATTTCCAATCAATCAAGGTTAATCTAACTCAAGACCAAATCCTATTTGGCTCAAATCAGATCTAAATTAGCCCAAATCGGAAGCCGATTCGAATCCAATTCGAAACCAAGTGCTAGGGTTTGCTATATGTGCTAGCATGTTCATCTTGCAAACATAGTCTAATCCAATTAGACCCTTAATCAACTCTCTTTGTGTGTGACCCATTGGGTTCCACATCTAACCAGTAGTGAGTCTGGATGTGATTTGACCTAATCTAGTTAGAACTCAACCAAACCGATTTAGGTCAAAACTAGCCAATCCAATTTGACTTAATTTAGAGCACTTTCTAATTTAATGATCAAATTAAAATTTTAATTTGATCAAACCTAGAAGATATGGTTGATGTCTAGCAATGTATCATGACTTTCTGAAAGATGTGAAATTTTGATGGAAATACCAAAAAATCTCTTCAGTGAAAATTATCATGCAACTAGATCCTTCGATCTTCCTGCATCCTGAATATGACTCTGGGTATGGAAATATGTCAACCCCAATATCATATTCATTTCTCTTTCAATCTCATGATGATGATTTATTTAATGAAATATTAGAAACTACTTCTAATTTTTCATCATGCTTTGATCAAAGTCTTCCTGAATCATCATTTGTTTGAAGCAAGTAGGATGCTATTTTCTCTTACCAGGAGAGATCGATTCCATGTTAACCTACTCATAACCTTCATATATATAATCTACCATATCTAGATCATCTCGTACATAACTGATTCATGAATGAGTATGAACCAAAATATGGATTTATATATATAAGATTCTATGGTAGTTTCAGGTCAAAGGATTACATGCACAAATTCCACTATGAGAACCATATATTGACATGTAGATAAGACTCCATTAGATATTCTTAATTTGGATCAATTCAGTAGACTCATTCTCTAATGAGCACCCACATTCTTGTATTAGTGTTATACACAAGTTATTGTAAGATCAATCACCCTCTCAATCGAGCATACAAAGAATGTGCTAGTCTTACCTGAAAACATTGATCCCTAACTCATTGTTCCATCGACTAGGAAATTTAAATTAGGGTTTTAAGGTTTTAGGTCTCACTAGTATGATCTCATCATAATCCTAAAATCATAGCCCTAATTTATAGGATTCATCATAATCTTAAATAAATAATAAGATACTGCATATGATGAAATAAATGCCTTTATTTATTAAAAATGTCATTACATGAGTCTGGAAGATAAAGAACATCCCAATAAATTGGCTTGAGGGCATATTCCTTTCAATCTTCCACTTGCACTAAAGCCAATCGCCCTTATATTTTAATCCCATACAATCAATGTGGCGATTAAACAGTTGCAGTGGTAAAGCCTTAGTGAATTGGTCTGCTATGTTGTTCTTTGTGTCCACTCGTTCTATGACTACATCTTATCTTTCAATAATTTCTCGAACGAGATGGAAGCGTCTTAGAATGTGTTTGGATTTATGATGAGAATTTGGTTCCTTTGCTTGAGCTTTAGCTCTAGTATTATCATAGTAAAGTGGTACTGGATTCTCAATTTTAGGAATAACTCTCAATTCAGTGATGAACTTCTTCATCCAGACAGCTTCCTTGGCGGCTTCACTTACAGCTATGTATTCTGCTTCAGTGTTTGAGTCAGCTATAGTTGGCTGCTTAGTACTTTTCCAACTTACTGCTCCACTGTTCAGAGTAAATACATACCCTGAAATGGATTTGCTATCATCTAGGTCTGATTGAAAACTTGAATCAGAATATACTTCTAATTTAAGATCAAAACCTCTATATACTAGAAAAATATCTTTAGTCCTTCTCAAGTACTTAAGAATATTTTTCACAGCTTTCCAATGATCCTCTCCTGGATCAGCTTGAAATCACCTTGCAATGCCTAAAGCATAAGCAACATCAGGCCTTGTGCATAACATGGCATACATTATTGATCCAACAACCGAAGAATAAGGAATAGAACTCATTCTATTTCTCTTTTTAGGTGTCTTAGGAGACATCTTTTTAGAGAGATGTATGCCTTGACTCATGAGTAAATAACCTCTTTTACTCCCATCCATATTGAATCTTTTCAGTATTAAGTCAATGTACCTTGATTGGGACAAGCCTAGCATCCTCTTAGATCTATTTATATAGATCTTTATTCCTAGTATATAGGATACTTCTCCCAAATCTTTCATGAAAAACTTATTTGGTAGCCATAATTTGACTGATTGTAACATTGGGATATCATTCCCAATGAGTAGTATGTCATCTATATACAGAACCAAGAAGACTATGGTTCTCCCACTAGTTTTCTTATACACACATGGTTCATCAACATTTTTGATAAAATCAAACTCTTTTACTATTTCATCAAAATGGATGTTCCAACTCCTTGATGCTTGCTTTAATCCATAAATGGATCTCTTAAGCTTGCATACCTAATTTGGTTTCTCATTTGACTCAAATCCCTCTGGCTGTGACATATAGACCTCCTCCTCAAGAAAACCATTAAGGAAGATAGTCTTTACATCCATTTGCCATATTTCATAATTGTGGTATACTGCTATAGCAAGCATAATCCGAATAGATTTGAGCATAGCAATAGGTGAAAAAGTTTCATCATAATCAATGTCCCGTTTTTGCCTAAAACCCTTAGCCACCAATCTAGCCTTATAGGTTTCTATTTGATCATCAGCTCCAATCTTTTTCTTAAAAATCCTTTTGCATCCAATAGGGTTTATATCCTCTGGTGCATCCACCAAAGTCCATACTTTATTGGTGTGCATGGATTCCATTTCGGATTGCATGGCAGCCAGCCATTTGTAAGAGTCCTTACTTTTGACTACTTCCGCATAGGTCAGAGGTTCGTCATTTTCAATGACTTAGACTTCATTGTTCTCAATAATGAAATCATACCTTATAGGTGTATTTCGTACTCTTTTAGACCTATGGATAGGAGTTATGTGTTCTAGTTCTTTCATATGATTATATGGTTGAGAAATTTCTATTTGATTTTCTTGAACTTCACTAAGTTCAATATTTCTGCCACTGCCCTTTTCTAGGATAAATTTTTTTTCCATGAAAATGGCATGCCTACTTACAAATATCTTTTGTTCAGTAGGATGGTAGAATATATATCCTATACTATTTCTAGGATATCCTATAAATAGACATCTGTCTGATCCAGCATCAAGTTTATGTCTAAAATTTCTTTTGACATAAGCTGGACAACCCCATATCTTAAGATACTTAAGATTAGATTTCTTACTTCTCCATATGTCATATGGAGTACTAGATACAGATTTAGAAGGAACTCTATTCAAGATGTAAATTGCAGTCTCCAGAGCATGACCCCAGAAGGAAATAGGTAAATCAGTGAAGCACATCATGGACCGTACCATATCTAATAAGGTATGATTTTTTCTTTCAGGCTACACCATTTAATTATGGTGTATAAGGAGGTGTCCATTCAGAGAGAATCCCTTTAACTTTAAGATAGTCTAGAAACTCACTAGATAAGTATTCTCCTCCCTAATCAGATCGAAGGATTTTTATACATTGTCCAGTTTGTTTTTCGACCATACTTTGATACTCTTTAAATTTATCAAAGGCTTCTGATTTGTGTTTCATAAGATACACATATCCAAACCTAGATAAATCATCAGTAAATGTAATAAAATAAGAGTATCCTCCTCTGGCTTGAGTTGTCATAGGACCACATACATCCGTATGTACAAGTCCTAATAACTCATTTGTCCTTTCTCTATGTCCATTAAATGGAATCTTGGTCATTTTACCCATGAGGTATGATTCACAAGTTCCCAATGATTCATAATCAAAAGGATCAAAGAACTTTTCTTTGTATAACTTGTTAATCCTAGCCTCACTAATATGACCTAATCGACAATGCCAAAGTAAAGTATTATTTATGTCATCTCTCTTACGTTTTCATTTTCATCAATATGAAATATATTATCATCCAAACATAGAGTCAACAAACCATTGCTAAATATGCCAAAACAAATATTTTCATTAGAATATTTGATCGAGCAACCTTCACTCGTTACATTAAGACTATAACCTTATTTTAATAACAAGGGTATAGATATAATATTTCTAATGATCTTAGGCATATAATAATAATTTGTAAGCTCTAAGATCTTCCCATAAGGTAACTTCAATATATTTGTCCCTACAGCTTCTGCTTGGATAGACTCTCCTCCAGCGCCATAGAGCTTGAAGTCATCCTTTCTTCAAACTCTTAATTTTCTGCAGCCCCTGCAAAGATTTGCAGATATGAAAACCACAGCCGGTATCTAATACCCAAGAATTTGAAATGAAAGAATTTAATGATAATATAGTATGTATCTCATACATACCTTTTGGTGCATTATTTGCACCAGACTTCATGGTTGCAAGGTAAGCCTTGCAATTCCTCTTCCAATGGCCTGCTTTGCCACAGTGAAAATAGGTCATTTGTCCGAAGACCTTCTTCCCCTTTTTCTTCTTATTTATACCACTTTTAGGATTCAACCTTCTCTTTGAACCCTTTTTGCCTGCCTTCTTCTTGGAGATCCCTTCCATAAGAAGAAGAGGAGCCTTATCTTTCTTGATATGGCTTTCTGCTATCTTGAGCATATTTAACAGCTCAGGCAATGAAGAATTTAGTTTGTTCATGTGATAGTTCATGACAAACTAAGAAAATGATTCTAGGAGTGATTGCAGGATCAAATCCTGACTTAACTCTCCATCCATTACAAAACCTAATTGACTTAATCGAGTGATTAGATCAATTACCATCAAAACATGATTTTGTATGGATGTTCGTTCTATTATTCTTGCATGAAATAATTGCTTAGATATCTCATATCTGGCAGTCCTACTATGCTCTCCATAAAGCTCTTTTAGATTGAGCAATATGGACTGAGTGTCCATGCTATCATGCTGCCTCTGTAATTCATTATTCATAGAGGCAAGTATGATGCATTTGACACTAAGAAAATTATTTTGCCACATCTTGTATGTGGACTTATCTTCATTTGTGGCATCATTTCCTAACGGCTTAGGATCGGGGCATTAAGAATATAGGAAAGTTTTTCTTGACTGAGTACTATTTTTAGGTTTCTCAACTAGTCAACATAATTTTGACTGGTCAATTTATTTGAATCCAAAATTAAACGTAATGAAAGTAAAGAAGGCATTTAATCTACATAATAAAGAACAATATATAAGCAAATAATTCATGATGATAAAACATAATTAAATTAGGACTTTAATTTAATTATGTCTCCCACTAAAAATCATAACCCTCTTATTGATTTTCTTAGTGAGAATAAGATCCTAATTTCTTATAAAAAGTCTTGTGGTTGCACAACAAACCTATTATAAGTTCAAAGGTAGGAAACTCTTTCCAATTGCATTTTATGCAACTCTCAAAAACTTTTGCCTCTAAAACATTAATAGCCTTGTGTTAGCACAACAAACTTTAATATTTTAGTTTAAGTAGAACCCTTCATTTCTATACAGTCAAAAATGAAATATAACTACTTTTGTGGTTACACAACAAAGTAGTATATTCAAAATGCTGTAAGCATCTCAATGCACTAGATTAATATTACATCTTTTCCCATGATAGATCTTGTGGTTACACAACAGAACTAATATGGTTCTGGACATAATAAGAAACTAGTATGAAGGAAGGCCTTAATGTAGTGAATATAATATTAAGCATTTCAATCTAGAATTAAATTAATCAAATCGGCTAGGTAAATGGGAGAGAAATGGGAGTCCCCCGTTGCTTTTCCTTAGACACCAATAAATTTGGCCAGGTCAGAAAATGGAATCAATTAAAAAACCATGTTCTCTTTACCAATCAAGAACCATTTTTCCTAGACACCGATTGATCAATTAGACATCCTGACTGATTCAGCTATAGATTAATTACACTACAACTTAATATAATTTTTTTTATAGAGGGATTTAAATGGTCTCAATGCACATATTGATTTAAAACAAACTAAATGCATAATAGCATTAATTATGATAAAATTTATATATATCAATTAACATGTATAATTATTCTAGGACAACCATCATTATATAGTGAATACTTTCCACTATATCAGGGCAACCTTTATAGAATAATATATACAACATAATCTCATTATGATAAGAAAAAGAATATGATCTCATCATATAAAATTAAAACATGCTAAAAATATTATATCATATTTTTCATTTATGCCATTATACTATAAGCAAAGCATTATATGATTTAACCTAATAAGGCTTGCTCTGATACCACTGATGGGATTTGGTGTACAGGGCGAAAGCATGGATTTCAAAGCAAAAATATGAAATCAAATAAACCAAACCCGAACCCTAGGACCACCTTATTAGCAATTAAATCATATAACATGCATTTGTAATATAAAAAAAAGTATTAGAACATACCTCTTATCGCTAAACCCTAAATTGATCCCTGATCGTCGGTAGCAGTCCGTCAGGGGTTCCACCAGGTGCCCACGTGTTCACCCTCCAATGTTGATCCACATAGAGACTTGATCAAGACACCAGCACCTCTGATTTATATAATTAGAAATTCTAATAATAAGAACTTTAATTAAATGGGCAAGACCTTCTTTAAGCCTTTATGTCACCTTCCTTGCCTCTTCCTTATCTATCTTTCTTTTTCTTTTGTCTTCTTAATTTTTCCTTCCTAATCTCTTAGTCTTAAGATGACTTCTTGTCCTTATAATGACAAGGTCTAGACAAGAGAAAGAAAGAAAGAAAATTGGACAAAAAAAAACTCTTGTAAGAAAGAAAGATAATTTTCACACACTCGGACTCTTGGTGTGCACCCCTATTTATAATGTACGTAGGGGTGCCAACAAAAAAATCTCACACCCTTTCCTCATCAATTTCTCATGCCCCATCAGCCAATCTCATGCCTCATCAGTAAAAATGAGATATAGACTTAGTCCAAGAGGTGCCTTAAAGCAGAAGGACTCTTGGATTAATTCTACGTAAGTTTTTTACGAAGAGTCGCAATATTTCATCTTTGGCGCCACCCTTTTCATCCATTAGATCATGAAACAAGGCCATCCAATGGCTCTAAAAAGGGATGCCCATTCAGCAAGAAGGCATGGAGATAAACTTTGAATAGTCAAAGTCCCAAGAGACTTTGACTTGGTCCAAGAGACGTCAAGGAGGAGTAGGCGGCATGGAGTCTTGGGCGGCAAGGGGTCTTGGGCGACAAAACATCCTGGGCAAAAAATTTAAAAAAAAAAAAGGAGTATTTCATTTGTAGAAGGACTCTTCTACACCCCATATCTGATGTTCATGCCAATATAAAAATTTACATGACATAACAAAATGGGAAAAGTCAAAGAAGGTAGGCGCCAACAAATTCCATGCGCCAAAGAGTTCTTTGCGCATGAAAGACTTCCCACGCACAAGAGAGAGACTCTCTGGCATGTGGGATGTAGGTATGTGGTGCCCAATCTGAAGCCCAATCAATCTAGGTTAATCCAACTCAAGACCAAATCCTATTTGGCTCAAATCGGATCTAAATTAGCTCCAAATCGGAAGCTGATTTGAATCCAATTCGAAACTAGGTGCTAGGGTTTGCTACATGTGCTAGCATGTTCATCTTGCAAACATGGTCTAATTCAATTAGACCCTTAATCAACTCTCTTTGTGTGTGATCCATTGGGTTCCACATCTAACCAGTAGTGAGTCTGGGTGTGATTTGACCTAATCTGGTTAGAACTCAACCAAACCGATTTAGGTCAAAACTAGCCAACCCAATTTGACTTAATTTAGAACACTTTCTAATTTAATGATCAAATTAAAATTTTAATTTGATCAAACCCACAAGACATGATTGACGTCTAGCAACGTATCATGACTATTCCAGAAGATGTAAAATTTTGATGAAAATACCAAAAATATCCTTCAGTGAAAATTACCATGCAACTAGATCCTTCGATCTTCCTGCATCCTGAATATGACTCTGGGTATGGAAATATGTCAACCCCAATATCATATTCATTTCTCTTTCAATCTTATGATGATGATTCATTTAATGAAATATTAGAAACCATTTCTAATTTTTCATCATGCTTTGATCAAAGTCTTCTTGAATCATCATTTGTTTGAAGCAAGTAGGATGCTATTTTCTCTTACCAGGAGAGATCGATTCCATGTTAACCTACTCACAACCTTCATATATATAATCTACCATATCCAGATCATCCCATACATAACTTGAGTCATGAATGAGTATGAACCAAAATATGGATTTATATATATAAGATTCTATGGTAGTTTCAGGTCAAAGGATTACATGCACAAATTCCACTATGAGAACCATCTATTGACATGTAGATAAGACTCCATTAGATATTCTCAATTTGGATCAATTCAGTGAACTCATTCTCTAATGAGCACCCACATTCTTGTATTAGTGTCATACATAAGTTATTGTGAGATCAATCACCCTCTTAATCGAGCATACAAAGAATGTGCTAGTCTTACCGAAAAACATTGATCCCTAACTCAATGTCCCATCGACTAGGAATATTTAAATTAAGGATTTTAAGATTTTAGGTCTCACTAGTATGATCTCATCATAATCCTAAAACCATAGCCCTAATTTATAGAGTTCATCATAATCTTAAATAAATAATAAGACACTGCATATGATGAAATAAATGCCTTTATTTATTAAAAATGTCATTACATGAGTC